>WWET01003747.1:80336-101500 GCA_011038615.1 Limnodynastes dumerilii | reverse complement strand
TTATTGTACTATTGATTATATTCAGATACTAATTTATTGTGTAATTTTAGTAAAAGACTTAAGGGGGTGCCAGAGAGTATCTAGGTGTATGACATGCCACATGAATAGTAAAACCAGTTAAGACTAAGTTAAAAGACTTCTACTGTGCATGTAAAGGCGGATGAGGAATCAGGATTTTGTTTGTCATTAATAAGACCACCTATCTGTGTAAAAGACTATAAAAGACACTGATGGCTTAGCTTCAACCCAGAGAATTTCAGATATGAAGTTTGATGATAATGTTATCACAGTGCTTACATTTATTTTGTAAATAAACCGTTCTTTTACATATATTTAAAGTTCTCTTGATTTTTGATTCTTCAGTTGCGGGGCATGGCGGGTAAGTTAGGTGCAGATACGGCTGTACCTAACTCATTCTTACCTGTGTGAGTGCGGTCTCCTGTTGCCATCTGCTCTTAGTGATGTGGGCCCAGATACAGAACAACGTCCGCTAGCGTATTTACGCTAGACGGACACGTAAAATCGCTTTTTTGTATGTGCGCGCATGCGTGCGGCAGATGTTACGGCATGTAACTCTGAACGTACGTAACATCCTAATATCAAGACGGTAACTACGGACGAAGGGGCATGCCAGCCATACGACACCCGTTATTACTCTTCGTAGGCGGGGTGAGGCATTTAAATCGTACAGTAGGGGCGTGCTTAGGCACGTAAGTATGTGCAGCCATTATGGATGACAGGAGTTATGCTTGAAAAGTTAAGGTAGGGTTTGGCAAGCGTAAAACGGCAAAAGTACATACGACCGAGGGGATTGTCTAGGGGAGTGCATAGTAATTACGATCGCGTAAATGTGCTACGCGTTGAAACGGAAAGGGAACGTAGGTCTGGATCTACCCCATGACTAGTGCTTCAGGCTCTAATGAGTATACATTGTTCTCCATATTATCTCAGCCATTGTGAGTTACTTTGCTATGTGTCTTTAGCAGTGCACCATATTATCATTTTATTCATGTAGATTTAATAAATTGCATTTTAGCTACTTGGTTGTTTCATAAGAGCAGTGCAAATATAAAATGTGAGTGGATTTATCTATAGCCAATTGAGTAGAAGAAAGTGTTTTATAAAGTACTTTCCAATACAAGAGATTTGTAGTGACCTATATATGATGACATCCAATACAGAAAGCACCCCTGGGACCACTAAATACTATACAGAGAGCATTATAGTGACCTACCTCTATTCTATACTGACAGCATCTTAGTGACCACCACTCATCACTGTTAACATCCTAGTTTAAAAGTTTGACTTCTGGGTTGCCTGGAAAGGCCACAGGGCTACTGGGAAGATTCCCTGTAACTCCTATGGCCTACCAGCCTCTGAATGATATCATCCATTTCTCCTGCTCTGCAACAGCACAAGGAAAGCAAAAACGCCATTTGGACTCTCCTGCCTGGACCAAATTAAGGGACACAATAATCTGAAGCTAGAAATGATAAGGGCCTAACATGAGCCGAACCATGGAGAGAGTGAGTATAAATCCCTCTACCCCTCTCTGATTCTTCTTCTCATATATGATGCATTCAAAGTATTGGAAATTGTACTGATACAACTACAGCACACCTAACATTAGCATAACTACACCCCACCAACCAAACCTAAGTAAAAGCATTTAAAAGGAAGAGGTTATGTTTGTTGTTGAACTGCCTCTGCTGCAGCTCCCAGTAGGAGGTGGCTGTACTATTAATACATGGCCAAGTTCCAGCTCCCAGTAGGTAGTATTCATGCTGCTAATGGATGGCCTATGCTCCGGGTCCCAGGAGGTGGTGACTATGACCCAGATCCTAACTTAAGCACGACATGGAACTTACACAAGTCATTTGCGTAAGTCCCCTGTCTGGGAATATCTGTGCATGCACATAAAAGATGCTCTGCATGCGTACTTAGTGTCGTATGTAACTAAGTTACATACGACAGTAAGTATGCACAAGGGGCAGACTCTGAAGTTACAATGGTTGTATCCCCACCATACAGGTGGGGACAGCCATGTAAATCAGGGATCGGGGGCAGGCAAGCCCCGCTACAACTAGGTCCACATCCATACGGCCACAGACCTAGTCGTAAAAACTTAAGGTAGGAGAATCTGGACATGTAAGTGTCCAGCTTTACAACCGCCAGCGGGGAGTGCAGGTTGCATGCACTCCCTGCACGTGTGCATACCTACGGACTCTCAAACGCACGTAATGTGTGCAGGGGGACCGGATCTGGGCCTATGTTGTTAATGATGACCAGTCTTTGTTCCAGTTTCTAGTAGGTGATGACTGTTATGTTCCTGATGATCTATGCTAGGTGACTGACTGTAACTGATGATCAGCACCTTTGGTTTCAACTACCACCTCTATGCTGATGACACTCAAATCTGCCTCTCCTCCCCTGACCTCAACCCCTCTATTCTGTCTAAGATTTCCGAGTGCCTTGCATCCCTATCCACATGGATGGCCAAACGCTTCCTCAAGCTGAATATGGACAAAACGGAAATGATTGGTTTCACGATAACCATTGGTGATACCTCTGTCTCCTCATC
Source organism: Limnodynastes dumerilii (assembly GCA_011038615.1). Taxonomy (NCBI): domain Eukaryota; kingdom Metazoa; phylum Chordata; class Amphibia; order Anura; family Limnodynastidae; genus Limnodynastes; species Limnodynastes dumerilii. The sequence goes on along the minus strand of WWET01003747.1, from coordinate 98,919 downwards.
CCCCCAAGTTCGCTGCCTTGTTGTCATCCTTGATTCCTCACTTTCCTTTCTACCACACATCCGTGCCCTCTCTCATCCTTGTCGTTTCCACCTACGCAACATTGCACGCATCCGTTCCTTCCTCACCAATGAAGCTACTAAAACCCTTATCCACTCTTTAGTCATATCACGCCTCGACTACTGTAACCTCCTCCTCATAGGTCTCCGCTTAACCGTCTTGCCCCCCTTCAATCTATACTCAATGTTGCTTCCAGGCTCATCTTCCTCTCACGCCGCTCTACCTTGGCCTCTCCTTAATGTCAAACCCTCCACTGGCTTCCTATCTGCTTCAGACCTCTCTTTAAACTCCTTACCCTAACCTTTAAGGTCATCTCCTCATACCTCTCTTCCCTCATTAACATGCACACCCCTTCCCGGCCTCTCCGTTCTGCTAACCAGCGCTGTCTGACCTCTTTACTGATCACCACATCTCATGCCTGTATCCAGAACTTCTCCCGTGCTGCACCTCTGCACTGGAATGACATTCCTTCTTCAGTCATACTCTCCCTCTCATTTCAGGTCTTCAAGCGTTCACTCAAAACGCACCTGTTCAGGCTAGCCTACCCCTCCTCCACTTAACATCCACACTGCATCCTTCATCTATCCCTTCTCTTCCTTCCCACTCTCCTCCGCTCACGCCTGCAGTCCACTTCCTTCCCTCTCCTTATGTCTTCTTCCCTCCCACATAGTGTGTTAGCTCGCACGAGCAGGGCCCTCCATCCTAGTGTTATTCCTTTCTCCACCACTCTCTTCTCCTTTTGTACCCTCTTGTCCCACTCTGCTATCCTTTTACCCAATACCCGCCTGGTGGCTCCCTCTCAAACTCTCACTACGCCGAATCCTGATCTTCCAAGCTTGACACCTCGCATTTTACCTTGCGTTCTGTGCTTGCTTTACTTTATTGGTTTCCGTGATGTTTTTATAGTCATATTGGCCCAGATCCAGAACAATGCTTCGGAGCGAATTTACGCGTAGCTGAGACGTAAAATCGCCTTTTGGTAAGTACCATAGAAAATATGCTCCGTAACGTAGCGTAATTGTGAACATATGGGCCATTCATGAATGTGTCACGTAAATACTTACGTGTGGGCGTGCCAATTTTACGTGAGTCCAATATACGTCTGAAATACGTTAAGTAGGCGGGGGTTTGTATTTAAAGTGTACAGTATGGGCGTGCTTAGCTGCATAAATTCGTGTTGCCTATACGTACGTATGCGTATCACTGCGGTTACCTTGGCAAAAGTTAAGGTAGGGTTTGGAAAGCGTATTTTGACAAAATACGTACGTTCAAGAGGTGTTACTAGGGGAATGTATAGAATATATGCACATGAACATACGCTACGCGAATAAACGTACGGCAAACATAGTTCTGGATCTACCCCATTGTATTTAATATATACTATGCTGTCCATCCCTACCCTGTATGTCTGTACTGTATCTTGTTGTATTTTGTATGGCGCTGCGGGCACCTTGAGACGCCTTATAGATAAACGATAATAATAATAATATGCTGCTCTATCTTACAGTAATCGTGATTATGTTGCTTCTGATGGTCTATGCTCCAGTCACAGTAGACAGTAGACAGTATCCATGCTACTGACATAATGGAAAATGGAAATAATAATGGAACTAATGCAAATCTTTCCAACAAGTGGCAAAGACGACAGGAGAGGAGGTATGGCTTCTAATGAATGCAGCTCATTGGCTAAGACCAAGGAAAGGATCAACTGACAGGAAGCATCGTTTGACAGTTGTTAACCAATTAATCTGCAGTCGTTGCCCATGAGGCCTATGTCTGGACTGTTTCTTTAGACTCATTTCTAGTCTTGCCCTGGCTCCTGCACATGTTATATTCCAATAATATTTGAGGAACTTTTGCCCATTTATGGATTGCGGTGGTTAAAAGTTTCCCACAGCTACAGGCCATCACATGCCTGATTGTACCATTATTAATGACAATAAATGATTATTCAATGTTCACTTAGGATGAATCTATTTGATTTTCAATAGGCAATCCATTTGACAGTGACCATGTATGGGACTATCACTCATAAAATCCAATCAAGCTCAGGATGCTTATTCTCTTTCATAATTATGTCTGTCTATGAACATTTATGAAAAATTTATGCTAAAATACATCTCTTCAAAAGGTTTATGATTTACGCACCGTGGCCATGCTTTATAATTTCCCCACTACTCTGTTTCTTTTTTTATCTGCACAAAAAAATTACAAATGACTAAGAGCCTTTGAAATGTTATTATTACAGCTCTGTAATTTGGTTGTTTTTAAATGCTCCTATAAAGAGAGTTCAAAATAGAAAACGAAAGAAGTGTGTGTAAATAAGTGTAATAAAAGTCCTAGAACTGGAGGCTTTAGCCTGTATTCACACCTCTGAAGCCTCTGCTTCTTATATGCGTATATCTAGTAAATTACCTACTACTACCTGCATAGTAGGTAATTTACGCAATCTATACCAGTTAGGTACCTAGATTGCCTTCGTGTGGTCTTGGGAGGGGAAGGATTTAGATTAGCCGGGGAGGGCGGGCATTTTCTGTGCGTAGTTTCCTTCTTAAGAAGAAAACTCTGCACAGTTAGATAAGGTAGCCCTATTCCAGTCGTATGTGCCATAAGGTACCTAAAAACTGGGGTGGGGCGGGGGATGGGACTGGAGTAGTAGCTGCGGATACCTGTGCGTTCGCACCTATGAATCACACTCGCAAGTGTGAATCCAGTCCTTTATTCCTAACACTTTCTAAAATAATGGTCATATTTGGTCACAGGCTGTGACAGTCAGATCATTCATTCCGGAAGAACTCTGCAACTCTGGAAGAAATTCTCATCGCATTTTGGGACCATTTTGTCATTGTTCCAAAAAATAGGGCCTAGCTATGACTGCATGAGCGATTGGCCTAATTACCGTGTGGCCAGATTTAGCCAGAAAAAAACAATTTATTGTGAGCTCAATTAACAAAGACTGACCTGGTAAAGAGGTAAGTTAACTCTGCTTTAGATCAATATTACAGAATTAACTACCCAGGCATTACTTCTTTGATAAATTGCCGCAATAAGCGTTGTTATAGGTGCTTAACGTTAGCCAGGTCATGCTAGCTTGCTTTTGTTTGCCAAGACAAAAAACTTGCCTATTAGAAATGCTAAAAATTGCATACTCAGCATAACTCCAAACAATTATTCCCCATCAGATGATATATAGCAGCTCTTTACTTAGGCAGCTAAACATCTGCACAAGTTCACAGATTGTAGGTTTCTGTACATAGCAGTCAATATAATATGCGTGAGTTTTTATAATATATTCTCAAATAAACACCTTATTAACTATATATACAATGTTCAGTCTTTGAAACACTAATAGCTGTCATTAATCATACTGTCACGATAGAGACAAAAAAATCAATTGTGGACAAAAAAGGAAATGTAAACAACAAAAACATATAATAAATATAAAAAAACACATGCATGCAAATATATATTGGATGTTTTTAGATTTAGAAAAAAAAGGTTTTGCTTTTAACAAACTTAACACATTTGTTAATTAACAGAATTATCACAAACAAGAAAATGGCATGAAAAAAACCCAAAAAGTTTATCATTGTTTATCATTTGTCAAGCAAGAATTATTATGCAGTAATATAGGTGTGGTATGGGTGTCCAAGGAGTGGAAAGCCGAGCGTTAAGCTGTCAACACTAAAATGCAGACAGGGTTAACTAATCAGCAATACATCTATCTGACAGGGTCATTAACTCGACACATGTGAGACAGAATATTGTAAAGCCGACCTTTACTGTGTTCAGCATTACAATAATGTTAACCCTAACCCTAATTACTAATCCTAACCCTAATTACTAATCCCAACCCTGAGTTTACTTACTACCCCTTTGCCTGATTTAGTCTTGATAACGACAGACAATTTACGCACGTGCCATGTGTAAATCTGACTGCGGGAATGCACTGCACATGTGCACAGCAGATGTTGTGCATTGTAACTCTGGACATAACTTGTGCCTAACAATATGATAGGGCAACGTCCCTACGCAAGCCAAAAATATACAATGTGGGAGGAGGGATGCATTTAAATTGTACAGTATGGGCTGGGTTCGGCACTTACGTACGACCAGAAATATACGCAAGAAAAAGTTAAAGTAGGGTTCTGAACACGTAAATCAGCTAAGTTACGTGCATGCAAGGGGAGTGCCAAGGGTAGAACATTAAACTTTCTAGTGCGAAACCCGGATACTCTTGTGTATGTAAAACAAACTTAAGTCCCCTAACCCTAAGTGCTAATAATCTCATTATTTACCTCAAATGCAGGTCCAGTGGCAAAATAGCGGCCATCATAGAAGAGCAAGATGAAGAAGAGAGCGCGAAGGAACGGACTGCACAACAAGTTTTAATATAGCACTATCAGATTACATAGCGCTTTACAGAGAATATTTCACATTCACATCTGTCCCTGCCCTATTAGAGCTACATTCTACGTTTCCTAACACAGACACACACACACTTTATTCAGCAGTCAATTAACCTACCAGCATGGTTTTGGAGTGTAGGAGAAAACCGCAGCACCCAGTGGAAACCCACACAGACACAGGGAGAACATACAAACTCCACACAAATAAGGTCATGAGTCTGGGAATCAAACTCATGACTTGAGCGCTGTGAGGCACAAGTGCTACTCACTGAGTCACCGTGCTGCCCCCAACTTATCTTCAAGATTGTCTTCAATCTTCATCAGTCTTAAATCTCCAGTCTTCATCTCTTCACTTCCAACTTTACATTTTTCAAATGTAAAACACTTTTGGCAATGATACAGCTGACTATATCATTGTCAAATTTATGATTGGCGCAATAGTGACCATAACCAAGTGATATATACATTTAAAATTTTCCTTGATTTTCTGGACATTAGGGCATTCAGAGATTCGTTTCTAACGAAAGTTCCGTGTGTATTTTTAGGATCGGATTGATTTTGCATCAACTGCGCATGCGTAACTATAGTGATACGCCGTCTACGTTGACGTTAAGGTCAGAAATGGCTAAGGGACGGACTTGTGAATCGGGCGGAGACTAATGCGACCCTAAGTGCGGCGGAAATATACGGACCTAAGGATTTGCATAGAAATGGGTGGGGGGAGGCATTGAGATGAGAGAAAGTGGGTGCGCTTATAGAGTTAGGGCCGGTAATATATGCAACTAATACACATAAGGCCGGAAGTGAGTGCGGCCAGATAGGGCAAGTCAATGCAGGTGAAAGTTTAGGTCCGGCCGGAGGTTGCGAGGGAAATTACTGTTTTTTCTGGTGGGTGTAACCTGCTCCGACCTGCCACTTAGTTGCATATACTTGCGGCCTGATCGCCGACGGAAGTCTGAATACGGTCCATAATGCCCAACCTGTCATTTATCTACACCCCATTGGTGAGGCTGATATATATAAATGAATGCACAGTAATAATGTCACTGACAATCATACAGAAATATGTATATAGACTGATGGAAGCTATAAAAAGTAGTTCTTAAGAAAATCGTTTTTCAATTACCAGTATGCACTAGGTATGTGTAGAACTCTATGAGAGCTGTTGCTCTGTGGTTGGATGTAAAGAATTGGTAAGGAGTAATCATTGGACAAGTAGGCATTGTCTTTGGCATGTAAGACATATGCCCCAGGTGACCAACATAATGCCCTTATAGCCAAGGACATTGCATAGTAGACACAAACTATCGCCCCACCACACTGTGTCCATCCAAATAGGATCAGCCCCATTAAGTAATAAAAGGACCATTTTGTAGGTGTTCTTGTTGTACACCACATGATTATTTTTATAACCTGTTGAGACTGGCACACCGAGGCGTGGAATCTAAATACTGGGTGGTGTGCTAGAGCCCCTGATGGTGGGTATGGACTTGGTTGCACCCCAGTAGCACATCACGGTCCTCAGTGGACAATGCCAAGCTAGGTTGAGGAATTATAAACAGTAGACAATAGTAAACACCCTTACAGACCGACAGGAGTGCAGATAAGTATAAAAGTGAGTACAGCTGGGAAAAGACTGCACAGTAATGACCGAACATCCGGTGTGCAGGTAAATATATCAGGTTACAATGGCAGGAGTAGGACTGCACAGATATGACCAGACAAGCTAGTGTGCAGGTATGTACAGCAGATGAGTATAGCAGTTGTGAGACTGCACAGCAGTGACCAGACAGGCTGGCGTGCAGGTAAATATAGTAGGTGAGTATAGCAAGTATGACAAGTATGCACAGCAGGGACCTGGAATGAAGGTAAATATAGCATAATAGAGAAAATAGAGAAAACTGCACAGACAGACAAGATAATACTTACAGGGGCACTCACTCAGGACACACTCAGCATGATATACTACAGAAAAGACCAAGGAACAGGGCAGGCAGGGTAAACAAGCAGGAGAAATACAAGGAATAAACAGGCACCGAATACAGAGATAGACATCGGAACAAGGCATCTGGGTAACGTTCAGGGAGAGATGCCGGATCACAATGAATGTCAAAAAGGAGCATGGACAGGTAACACTAGAGAACTAGAAACTATGAACAGCAAGGAGGCTATCAGCTGACAGCTATTTAAGAGGAGAGCCACATCCCCATTGGCTGCTAAATACACACAGCCTAATCCTCAGCTAAGGCATCCCAGCTGCAAGGTAACAGTCAAGATCCTTTAGCAAGGAAGCATGCTGCAGGGGAAACAAGGACCGGTGTACCCTGTTATAGTACAATGATATCATTACACACTGCTGCCATACTGCAGCGTGTAACATAACCAAGGTTTATTGAAGTTATGTTATGAGTCAGAATAATTAACTTGTATTATCTAAATAAATATCTATTTGGATTTGGTATAAAATGTTGATAGATAAAATGTCGGCAGCTCAAAATGTAGACAGGTTAAAATGTTGACAACTGAGTATTATGTTAGTATTTGAAACATTTGTAACCTTAATTTAATGAAAGGGCTTGGAAAAAAATGTCAGAAATGTAATAATATATATGTAATAAATATGTATTATTAACATTATATTCAACAGTGTTTTCCATTTTGAGTTGTCAACAACCAGCAAGGGAATATGTGATATGCTATAACCAAAAATGGACTTAAGCCATACTTTATTTGTTTTCATGTTCCTTTAAATGTGCTGTAATAATTATGTTTAATAACAACAGTCCTGTGAATCACACAATGCCATGCAGATTTAGTTTCCTACTAAACGTCTTATGTTCAGTTACAGAGTGCTAAAATGTATTAAATAATTCCTATTATGTTAATTATGTGTTTGATGTATAATAACTGCTCTTTTCTTTTCTGGCTTTACAAGTTTTGTAACTACAAATAAATTTATCATTCTATATATAAAATTCATTGGTTTGTTTGTTTATCCAATTATGCATTCTGACATTCCTGCACTGATTGGAAAGAAACCAATGCGAGTTGGTCCAGTTGTATCATGGTCAGATTTTAGGAGGGGTTAGGGTCTCGGTTGGACCTCACGAAGGTGTATGCTGGGCAGAACTTTGACCAGGGAGCCTGTCCTAGCACTTAAATTGGATGAATTTATATGAAAACAGAGGGGTGGCAATTGGTCTGGAATGTCTAATGGAGTAGTATAGTTTATTTAAAAAAAGACCAATACCTGAATTGTAACTAGTATACAGAGTGTGTGGTGATAGTTTTAAGGTGCTGGGACCATCCACAGAGAGAGGAAAGTGCCAGTAAACATCAGTGAATATTTAAACCAATAAATAAATAAAAAGATCCAAACAACTAAATTAGTTCCATAATAGGTAGATCCGTTGTGTAGGTGATGAATCTAAAATGTTCTCTCCCTCCCAATGAAGAAGGAAATAGAAATAAAAACAAATAACATTTAATTAGAAACAATCCATAAAATCACAATCAACAATTGGATCTGAACATCATACCAGGGAGAGCTGGAAGGCGATAGATGAGCGGTAACTGCCGTTTAGATGGAACACCCGTCACGCAAACACAGTCTCGCTGTCAGGTCCCTGGAAATGACGTCACAATCAGCTAGCTGGCTCCAACTGACGCGTTTCTGGCCTTTTTCAAAGTCCTATTTTTTTGGAGATTTGAGACTTCTCCAGGTGTTTAGTTTTTGGCTGACAGGGATTTGGAGCGCTTGAATAGTAAGATGTAATTTTCTTTTACCAACACCTGAATAGTGTTGACAACATTTTTAGCATACCTCCCAGTTGAGGGAAGAGTTTGAGCAGAATGGGGCAGAGCTTATTTTGTCCTGATTTGGGGATTATAAATGTTGGAAAACCTTAAACCCATTTTGCAATGTAATTTATAAAACCGTGATGATAAAACTGGACAGAAAAGAAAACAGAAGATTATGGCTACTGACAACACCACAAAAACAAAATCCCCACTGGGCAGCCACCTCATGGGCATGTTGGAAGAGCTGCTTAACTGCTGATTATTTCTTTAAATGAAAACAACATCCAACGCATGGATAACTTAATAACTTAAAGATATTGGGGTAGATCCAGAACTACGTTTGCAATACGTAGTTCCCCGCGTAGCGTATTTTCATGTGCGTACCTTCTATACACTCCCCTTGGCACACCCCTTGAATATACGTATTTTGACCAAGATACGCTTTCCAAACCCTGCCTTAACTATTGGCAACATAACCGCAGTGATCTGCACACGTACGTATGGGCAACACGTATTTACGCAGCTAAGCACGCCCATACTGTACACTTTAAATACAACCCCCCGCCTACATAGCGTATTTCAGACGTATTTTGGACTCACGTAAAATTGGCACGCCCACATGTAAGTATTTACATGACACATACGTGAATGGCACACACGTTCACATTTACGCTACGTTATGGAGCGTATTTTCTATGATGCGCATGCACATTACTTACAAAAACGTGATTTTACGTCTCCGCCACGCGTAAATTCGCTCACAAGCAATGTTCTAGATCTGGCCCATAGGCCCGTATTCAGAGTACCGGACATATAACATATACGTCCAGTGTTTAGCGATTTTAACTACTGCGCATGCGTAGTCATTTTTTTACGTAATCTGCGTATATTTTTCTTATGTAGATTGCGTAAATGCGGTCATGTAGATTACATAAAAAAATGACTACGCATGCGCAGTAGTAAAAATCACTAAACACCGGACGTATATGTTATACGTCCGGTACTCTGAATACGAGCCTTAAACCTTGGCAATGCCAGGCACTTCAGCTAGACTAAAATACGTTTCAAAGTTAATTCCAATGTATTCCTTAACAACTGTACACAGTTGTATATTATACAGTAACAAAAGTGGAGGGTTTTTGTCTGCAGTAAAATACATTAGAGGTTAAAAGGTGACCAGAGTCTTAGCTTTCCCGTTGAAAAGAGAAAAAAAATGCTTTTTCTTTAATTTAATGATAGTATTCAGGCAGCATAATTGTTACGCCACATAGTAATTGACAGGAAAAGACATGACTTAGCCTCAGGAACTTATGGCTTCAAATCTAAGCTACACTTGATGAAGTTGATTTGTCTGTTCCTAATAAACTGTACCTGGCTATGATCAGAAAGAAAATGCTGCTACAGAACAAACCGTAGACTCCCAATATTCTAATGTTATATTGATGTAAAACTATTTGAGCAGTCTGAAAAAATGGTGCATCTATTAAGTGGATGAGAAATAAATCCAGTGCTTCCCATAGAGTATTAATAGAAAAACATATTTGCTTCTATTATTGGTTCTAAATATAGACATGTTTTATTTTGAATTTTATAACATATTCACATACATATTTACAAGTACCAGATATAAAATAATAGATTTGCCTCTTTTCTCTATTTCTGTAAGCGTTCTGCCCATTCAGCGGCTCTTCTCTAGAGACCAAACCTTGCAATCTCCTGCTCCTTTTCCTCATTTCATCTCATGAAAGATTGCATTACCATATCATATATCTAGCAATTCCTCACCCTGCTTCACAAAGCCTCCTCCACACTGACTGCCAAATAGAAAACAACAAACACTACATCCTGGAATGTAATGTGCCTTCCCTCATTGCTTTCCAACACTTCTGGGTTCTCTCAACCTGAAATAAGGTGAACACATTTTTAAATGCATAACAAGCATGAGGTCCTTTGGAGCGACTAGATGCCGTAATGCTAACACTAAGCAATGAATACTTTTATTACTTCAGCCTCTGTGTACTGAGAGACAGAATGTCAACATTACAATTGAAAGACAAAAGACAGGAAACAGGAAAATATCAATCTAAAAATGATTAGAACACAAGAAGGTGCTCAACTCAATACCTAGAAGATTTATCACCACTGTACAAAGTCCATGTTGCCAACTTTCTGGTATCTGCCCTGGCCAGTCAAGAGAAGTTAGTGGTCCCTGTAGAACAACTTTTTAGGGCTCACTCCTGTGATGGTTATTAGACCTTTAAAGAGGCAAGCCCCCTACAGACAGGCTTGGACCAATGTAAATTGTATTTGAAACCACCATTACATTGCTGGGATATGATGTGTCGAAAATCAACTCATTGAGTGGCCAACCACATTTGTCTGTGCTGTCTGAGAGGGATAGAGGTAGAGAATGTATATTGAGTTGCTCGATCTGTGAGTAGGGAGGGTGATTGGTATGGCAGGGAGGTGACATATGGGGTGCACTGTGCACTCTTTATGACAGCTGACTATGGGGGGGGGGCAAGGAAGGGCTTGAGCGTCTGGGAATACGCAGTTTCTGGTCTTTTTGTAATGCACTGTGAAGAGACATGTGCAAATAAAAGCCTAAATAGAAAACAGAACATCTAATTGATAGCATAAGCTTTACAATAAGCACTAGAACATTTACAGAGCAGACACTCGTGGTTTAAGATTGTCCCTTTGCATTATGTGTTCCAGTCTTTGTGTTACCAGGGTGACTACATGTTCCCTGCTTTCCCTTTAAATGATCATGTTGCATGATTGACTGACTGCAGCTGTCAGTCTTACCACGGGTATGATGGAAGGCCATTAAGCTAAGAGCTACTGAAAGGACCCTCTTACTGAACCGTAAGGGACTGAGCGTCTTACAAAAATTGGGTCTCTGTGACCATACTGCACTAAACATATATGGTAACATCCCCGAGCCATCTTTATAAGTGAACTTAAATCAGAATATAGAAGCAAGTTATGTAACATTTTTACATAGTGTATATTAAATGATCAACAGTTATTAATCAGCCCTACGAGGCCTTTGTAGTTGTTGTTTGTTACATGTAGTCAAGGAATTTCTGATATTTGCACAGTAGCACGTTGGAATCCACAAACCATCTGTTCTGCACATGCACAGACAGACGCTATCATGTTCAGCATTGTAACAGATCTGACTGGTGTGTCTCATACACAACTGACTGTATCAAAAAATTTCTGTTCCCGTTCCCAATAGCTATAGGCTGCGGCAGTTGTGGCGGGTTTTAGGCTAGGGTTAGGCTGCGGCTGCAGCAGGTATAAGGTTAGGGATAAGGCTTAAGAGAAAGGTTAGGGTTAGGCTGTGGGGAATGGAGGGTTAGGGTTAGGAATAGGTTAAGGGTAGGGTACTAGGGTTAGGTAAAAACACATACTTGTTGGCAGATGACTTTTCGTGACTCCACCACTTTCGCAAATGAAGACATGCAACTGCTATACGATGATCTTTCGTGAAAAACAACCATTATGCCGTCAAACTACATGCAATGGGCCAGATCCAGATCTACAGCCGACAGTGAACTTACACAAGCCATATGCACACGGCAGATGTTCCCTTAGCGTAAGTACTAATGTTACGGGGAAGGGGCAGACCCTTCATTTACGATGGGTCTATTTCCGCCATATAGGCTCGTATAGCCATTTAAATTAAGGGTAGGGGGTGTGGCCACAGACCTAGTCATAGTAGTTACGGTAGGAATCTGGACACATAAGTAACCGGGAGTGCAGGTGGCATGTACTCCCTGCTACGCGATCATTCCTACGGACTATGCTTTACATATGTGCGGGGGTCTTGATCTTGCCCATTGCTTGTAACTGTATATGTGCTTTTACATTTACCACCTCCAGAAGTTCAACATGGTATTGCTGAAGTATAGTTGTGCTCTATTGTAGTTAATGTTTTTGTTTCTCTTGCTCTTTCATTTTGACTATTGCAATTTGCCCATAAATTCAGACAGAAATTCTTGACTCCAGCATATCTAATTTTTTTTTTTACAGCAAAGGGATATTCTCGGCCAGCAGAGCGTTCACTGTGACTCCCACTTATGGATTGTTTTTAATATAATGATTTATTCCAACCACTACAGTGTATAGCTGAACAAGTCCCCTCTCATTGATCATCCTCACATTTCTCGTTAGGGCACTGGAGACCCAATCCACCCAGATCATACTGGTCTCTCATGAGTGTGACATGTTTGCTTCAATTTCATCCCTAGCTTTTGCTGTAAAATCCTTTATTCCACAGAAATACAAATCTTAGTTCTGCCTTTACTGCAAAGAATAGAAAGGTCATTTAGGTTAATGTAACAACCCATCTATCTGAAAGACGCAGTTCACACCCGTTCTGCTGTGGGTGAAGATTTTTCACATCTCTAAATAAATAACCACCTCTTTTTTTTGCCTTAGCAAAGCAATTATTTTTACAGTTAAACTGCGACAAGGCGACTGTAGAAGTGAGTATGAAAAGAATACACGATGCTATTACATAAACTGCCCAGAAACTCTATTTAACATGTTCAGTAATTATTCTTATACACTGCACAGCTTATTGATTTCGCTTGCCTTTCAAATGTTTTATGTAGAAAAATAGTGAAGACATTTGTTAGGTTAACCCACTCTTGTGCACTTAGCAAGTGCTGGGACTATTCACAATGCAATTGTTTGGTATGAAATGCATTCCAAAAGCCTATGAGGATGATACAAATACTGTAGTATTACAAGAAGTAAGAAATTATAAATTGTCATCCAACTCAAAGGAAAAAGTTGAGTGTTTGGAAAAGTGGAGATGTTGCTAATCAGATTCTTGCTTTCACTCTCTTTTTACATAATAAAGAATGTTAGCTAAAATCTGATTGTTTGCTATGGGCAACATCTCTATTTTTCCAAACATGCAGCTTAGTAAATCTGGCCCATAGTACGGCAATTACCTGCTGTCTACATTTGAGAAAGCAGCGGTAATATGACTGCTGAAAATGCGAAGAGTCATCTGTCGATGGTATTTTAACCTAACCCAACCCTTTATTTTTTCCTAACCCTAACCTTTCTCTCAGGCTGCCGTGGCTGCAAACGGCATTCATTGGACCGCCCTGACAGTGCCACGGTAGCACAAACAGCTGTCATCAATTGTCTTCTTTGCTGCGGAATATGTGAGGTTTCCTTTACTTTTAGTGGATGTTCAGGAGTGCTTCAATTGTTCGCTACATTAGTTTGACTGTTAGTTGCTATTTACATATCTCCTGGTCCACAAGACAATGCTTCACTTATTAATGTATCAAGAAAAAATAAGGGAACTAGCTATTTATTCCCCTAAAGCTACACCCGTCTAAGGTGCACACCGATACCTATAAATAACAATAATAGCCCTACAAAGCACACACAAAAAAGATTGAAAAATCCAATTGTGTTAAAAAAGTATTAAGTTTTATTAATGCTCTCTAAAAATGACTTCTCCATTAGAAAAAACACACACACAATACATGTAGAAAAGGAAATATTCAAAAATATAAACATCAGCTCATATGCAGATTTAATATGAAAGAGAGGGTTAGTGCACACAACAAGAGGATTTGAGATTCAGATGGTTAAATATATAACAATGTAACTATTATTATAAACAAAAGTAACGTTTGCAATTCAACCTCAATTTAGACATGCTGGAGCAATAAAGGATACTTTGTATCGAATGGCTTATGCAAAAAAGCTTTAGTGTGTCTAAATATGGATAGCATACAGCATACAGAGGGTTTAAGCAGAATGTAAAGATAGGAGACTGCTAACTATAGAGTGAAATCTGTCCCTGCATCCACAACCCCTAGAAACCTCGCGGTTTCGCTTCTCCCGTTCCCGGGAAGGTAACTTACCCTACGCTACTCCTAACCCTTCAGTCTCACATGATCCTGCAGCCGATGTTGAAAGGCATGTCCGGTGCACACGGACAGCTGATACGAGACTCCCAACGCGTTTCGTTATGCTACTTCTTCTGGGGGATTTGCGTGTGGACGCATGTGAGAATATTTTCTGCAACTTGTTTTATGTTTTTTTGTGCTGGCTTCAAGTTATACATTTAACCTGATTGATTATTTACAATATACCACATTTGCCGTGAACATTTATTTTTGATACTGTTTTATATGTGTGGATCCTGCCTACATGGATGTCTGTGTGTATGTATATATATATATATATATATATATATATATATATTTGCATATTATACTTTCCTATAACATGCAAGAAAATGTCAGCTAAAATCTGATTGGTTGCTATGGGCAACATCTCCTCTTTCCCAAACCGCAGCTTAGTAAATCTGGCCCATGGTCTGAGATAGAGATGTTCACTGATGCCCGTGTTTTGGTTTTGGTTTTGGTTTTAGATCTGTATTAACTTCGTGTTTTGGTTTTCGTTTTGGTTTTGCCAAAACCGCCCCCACGTGTTTTGGTTTTAGATTTGGTTTTGGATCTGTAATGGGTACTACAGCCTCCATTACATTCACCTATCACAACGCCATTCACACAGTGACATACTGGCCATTTGCCCTGTGAGTCTGAGCCGCGTGGTGTAACAAGAACAAAGAAACCTTGTATATGCTTTGAGTCAAGTTTTAACTTTGTGAGTATATACTCCATTGTTTTACCATATTGCACATCCCAATAAAATTGTGTTGCACTAGGGCCGCGTGCCTTGTCTAGTCTCTTCATCCCTCCCCACCCTTGTGGTGAGACTGTAGGAGCTGCCACTCAAAGGATCCAGAAGGAGGACACAGCGGGTGATCTGTGAGAGAGAGAACAGCTGATCGCGGGCACGAAAGGAGCCGAGCAACATAAACTGGAGAAGCATTGAACGGACTGATTTTTGCATTTCACAACAGAGGGCTGCACAACAATACTACAAACGGTGAGCCCTCATAATTTTTGCTTATCCTTTTACTGAGACCTGTATCTTCAGTGGTTTGGACATTATGATATAGCGCCATCCCAGGGACCCACACCTTTTGTATATCACACGAATTTATAATATTTGCAAGTAATAAATATTGATTTGTAGCGCTGTTTTTTTGTTTTACATTTTTTTCCTTGCTTAAGAGAGAGAGTGAGAGAGAGAGAGAGTTGACCACAGAAAAATTATTAAAGTTTAAATATATTGAATTAGTTAACATATTCTGCAGTATTTTTTATTTTTTTTATTGCATTACTTATTTTTATTATCTACGATTTAACAGTTATAATACAGAACAACTGGAATAAGCAACCATTTTTTATTGCTAGATATATATCGTACTGAAAAACGTCCCTTTTAGGACGGGCCGTTACTTATGGGCCACTGCAGTGGGCTTGCACCCTAGGCCAAAATTTGCCAGCCAGACCCTGCTAGAATCCAACCCTTGCAAGCATGGCAGAACTGGATAGGAGGCTGCCACAGTCTGAGAGTGGCATGGGCAAGGCTGGCAAGAGCAGCTGAGAGACGCCTCCTGATGCTGTAATTTGTGACATCTTGCATCTTGATAGTTATCCAGCCAGCCCATCTGGCAAAGAACAAATAGTTTGCCCTTAAACAAGGCAAGAGATGGGGCCACAGGCTGGCCCCACACCTGCAAAATTGTCTTTTTGGCTGCAGCTCTAACTACAGAGCTATGGGGTCAATCCAAAGAAAAAAACTTATATTATTTCATGACACAACAATTTGTCTTAATGCAATGTTCCTTCCAATCACATGTCTCAGTCTTTCGCTCAGTCTTCAAAAACGTCTGATAAAGTAGGAGTGGCAGCCTTGTAAGGCATGGCAGCCTATCATTGCCAAGTCCTCCTTGACCCATATTGCATGTACCCTTTCACTCGTCTGCTGCTCCTCGGAAGTTTAAAGAAAAAACTGAAACCTGTACAGCACATCTTGGTATATTAGAGGTCCATTTATTATAGATAGATAGATAACAGCCACTTTGTATGAAAACAAGAATATCGTTATATACACCTTCACAATCACCATGGAAAACGAATATCAATGAGTAATCGTAGGCTCATTATTTTGAATCTGGGACCCAAGGTTGGCAGGGGAAGGGGGGCCATTCGGCATCTATTTCTTCCCTCTAAGATCTTCCGGAAGGAAGAAATAGATGCTGAATGAGCCCCGCTTCCCCTGCGGTGGGACTGTCCCTATTTAGGTCCGCAAATCAGGGCAGTCCTGTCTGTGAAGGGGGGGGGCATGTAGAAATCCTGCGCAAAGGCCCCCTGATTGGAGCCTAATTTTTGTATTTGCTCTGACTGTAAAAAGAATATATATATATATAAAAAGGGTTGCTTATGACACACTAAAACCTGTAATGAGGAATGAGGATGGCGTCTGGCTTGCATCACATCATGGGACAGCGCTGATTGTAAGTTTGTCAATTATTGAGTCCCTTTTTATAATGCATGTATAAATAAACCATCTAATACTATACCCTTTTTCAGGCACTAAGGACCTGATTCACAGTTAAAGGTTGCTTTTTAGGTGTGTATATTTAAGAAGGGATATACTGCACATGCGTAGTAACTTAATATACACAATTTACGTAGGACTTAAGAACGGGACGGCTCTGAATCAACATTATGAACCTATTTCCTCAAGGTTCGTAATGACTTAAGAGTGAAGAAGCATGCTGGGAAAACTTAAGAATGGAGATAAGATTAGGTGGAGGGAGCCATTTAAATGAGGAAATCTGGTCGCAGTTAGGCAAAAAAGTTCCTAATTAACACACAACTATAAACCTAAAGATAAGGTGGCCCTATGGCATTCGTAAGTCAGTAAAAAGCTAAAAACCGGGAGTGTTTCAGGGAAGTCGCCTTGCTACTTTTTGCATATAATTAAGAACCTAAATCATTCTTAAGTGTGAATACAATCCTAAGACTTACAGTTAATTTTCCCAGTAGGTCAATATCATTGCAAGGTCACCCTGCAGCCCCTCTTTTGTTTGAAGACAAGTAGGATGTCGACAGTAAGGGATGGTGGCCCCTAAGATGTCTGTTTAGAACGGAGGTCACTATGATACTCTTTATATTGCATCTTGGTCACTATGATGCTCTCTGATGCTCTATATATTGGGAAAGTCACTTTGCATTGGACAGTGGTCAAAAGGATGTAGAGGTCACAAAGAATGTCACTCTTTCACATAACATTTTCTTGTACTTGATTGGTTGTTACACAGCTCCACCCACATTATATTCTTGCACTTCTTTATTTCTGTGCTAATCCCGTTTACAATCTTTGGCTTATAGTTGATCCCCTCCATGTGTGACCTTCTGCAAATTTTTTCCAGGGCTACTTTAAATTCCCAATCCTACTCTGAGCCTATTTCTTAGCTATTAAATATGTTTATATTAACATAATTGTTAATAACTGATTTATAAAGACTAGGGGCTAGATTTACTAAACTGCAGAAAAAGAAAAGTTGAGATGTTGCCCGTAGCAGCCAATCAGATTCTAGCTCTCATTTTACTATTACATACTAGAGAATGTCAGCTAAATCTGATTGGTTGCTATGGGAAACATCTCTAATGTTCCTTTTCTGCAGTTTAGAAAATCTAGCCCTGGGACTATTTGGTTGGATCCACTAGGAAATCAATGCATTTATTCTATACGCAGTACAAAAAACACAGAGATATGCTACATCATCAGGCGTACAATCAGGTTCAGATCAGGCCCTTGATAATTGCCCACTGTATCTATTTTCCAAAATACTTAGCAAGAGTTCAACAGTAGCTCTTGGCACAACTAACAAAGGTATGGTGCAGTGAAAGGTGTAGCTCCCATCATTAGATTTAAGAGACATATTAAAGGCCAAGATCAAAATTCCAGAATGGTGTTCTGGAATATTCACAGTGGGGAATAGAATTGTACTCAAACTGTAGGTAACAAAAATGTTGTTAGTGATATGCGGCATCAGCTAGGGAACTAGCTACAGAACTTAGTAGACATAGGAACCCCTCTGTATGTTTGCACACGGCTATTAAGTCTGGATCCAGCTCTTCATTATATGCAGGGTATATTATATATAGGTGTGGGTCCGCGGAAAGAATGGCCCTATTTCGTTACTGGTTGGGATTTCGATTGCATATTTCTCAAGGAGGCATAGCAATCGATCCACGGAGCACCGAACTTTCTGTGCTACAAAAAGTAAAACCATTCCCCTAATTCTAACCATAACCCTCCCCTCTCATTACCCTAACCCTAACCTTCCCTTCCCCGCAGCTTGACCCTAACCCTCCCTTCCCTGCAGCCTGACCCTATATATATATAT
>WWET01003747.1:36076-59177 GCA_011038615.1 Limnodynastes dumerilii | reverse complement strand
TTTTACCAATCTAGAGATAATAGGTAATGAGCTTGAGGAAACGTCCTTAGCACGGATAATGCTGGCAGATGTCCTGGACTAGCTCCTATTAATGAAGCTTCGCTACCAAGTTGTAGCTTTCCCGCCGACAGTGTCAACACGATCCTCTAGATCAGTGTTTCCCAACCTCAGTCCTCAGGGACCACTAACAGTGCATGTTGTCCAGGTGTCACTGCTGGAGCACAGGTGTGTTCATTACTAACTGTCACATTTTAAAAGCTCCACAGGTGCTGCTCATTATATCACTTGTGATTCTTTAAGGAAACCTAGAAAATGTGGGCTGTTAGGGGTCCCTGAGGACCGAGGTTGGGAAACACTGCTCTTGATGTGCATAGTGCAGCCAGCAGTTTTAGTCCAATCTACTATGCGATGCCGATACTGCTGGTATGTCAAGACCTTTCACACACACTGGCAACTGTCCCAATAATACGCAAACTCCTACGTCCAATAATCTCCAAGGTGCACAGGTGTTAGTATGCGCTCTGACCAGGAGCGCAATGTAGTGATACCAACAACCAATACTATAAAGACCTTGACGCGTTTCACGGCATTCACCGCCGTTTCTTCCATGCGGGATACTGAACCGTTTAGCCAAGCCCTTACTGTACAATTTGCATGCATTAGCCCACCCCCATGTGTATCTCCTATGCATGGGGGGTGGGAACGCCCCCCCTTTGCAGGGGTGTTCTTATACGTACAGCGTGCAGCATTGGGCCGCTGCAAATCATGGTATGCACATGCGCAGTATCATTTTTATACCGACTTCCACATGTAATGTACAGAAGTTGGCACATTTAATTATAAATAATGGCCCGTGGCAGCGTGGAATGTCCACCTTACTCCAGTAATACCTGATTTTTTTTTCAGTTAAGTTACACTTCACATGTGAAATGTCTACTGTTATATGATCTTCTCTTACTTCTATAATCAATGCATTCACAATATTGATAATAACTACAGCTCCAACAAGAAAATCTAGAAGGGAGGGATATGGTTTACCGCTTAAATTGGTAATACTGGGCCTGATCCAGACTAACGCTGCCGGGCGTAAGCACAAGATCGGCTGAAAAGCAGATGTTGCCTGGCGTAACTACGGCAATGCCTGATCGAGGATCGGGCGTCCGTAGTAGCAGAGTAGTAACGGCAGAGGGGTTGTTCCTCGCTGTTACTACACAAAGGTTAGTGTCGGTAGGCGGGTGGAATTAGTTTAATGGGGGAGGGGGGAGATTTAGTAACTACGCTGCTGTCCCAGTGTATTTACCCTCGCTTACGCCGGCTGTTAAGGTAGCCTTCAGCTGGCGTAAGCGAGGGTAAATACGCTGCAACAGAGGGAGTGTCGGGGGGAGTGCATAGATGTTACGCTGAACGTTAGTACACAGCGCAACATTGTAAGTCTGGATCAGGCTCACTGTCACAAGAAATGTAAAGGAAGAAATGTGAAGGAAGAAAATGTTGATAGTTCAGGCCTGGCCAACCTGTGGCTCTCCAAGTGTTGTAAAACTATAACTCCCAGCATGCATTAGCTGCATAGGCATAGCTGATATATGACAAAGCATGCTGGGACACATAGTTTCACAAGAACCGGAGAACAACGGTTGACCAGGGGTGTCATAGTTTATCAAAACCCAACCCATTTTACCATAAAACCCATCACGAATGAGGACAGTCCCACAAAAAATGGCACAGTTTAGAGGTATGCTGATCATTTCTAGCTATAGCCAAAGTTTCCAGGTCTCACTGAATAGCAAGCAGGCTTCCTGAAGTCTTTGCCAGTCTCCCTGATGTTGACTTTGGTTTCTTGTTAATTAGCTGCAACGTCAACAATTTTTTACTTTTCTATAAAGATGAAGAAGTCAGCAGATCTCATATTCACAGTCTTCACACTAACTACTAAAAGTATTTATTCACTGACCACTTACCAGTCAATACATCAAAACATCTCAGAAAGGGCAGGTTACACAAGCATGGTGGTGGCATGATCATATCTTGTAGGGCACATTAGTGTTTCTAAACGTAGAAACATAACTTTTTTTTATTGTGCGCAGTTGTAAAGAGCACCAGCCCGGGGCTGGCTTTGCAGGGGGAGGGGCTGCTTCACCGGAGCCAGGGCCAGATTAACAATGGGGCTAATGGGACTACAGTCCCAGGCCTCCATCTAAAAATAGGCCCCCACCCACTGCAGATCTCCAGGCCTGCCACTGCATCCTCCTCCAAAGCATACTATATAGTATGGGCCCTTGATAATATTCAGCCCCCGTCCCACATGGCCCTCAATCCGGCTCTGTCCAGAGTTTATTTAGGTCACACACTCCATGTAGTGAGAGGCAGGCACGGAAAGATGTCTCTGTCACATAGGGTACATATACCTCTGTGTCATCCTAGTGTGTGTGTGGGGGAGGAGTAGAGTTTGGTGTCTGTTCTGGGGCCTCGTGCTTGTATTTGCCCCACAGGCTAAAAGTTGCCAGCCAGCCCCTGTCTCCAGCCTATCACAGAGCGGCTTTCTTTTCCAACAACCTAGATTATAGTGCTAAAAAAGTTGCATGGTATGTTATTAATGTGTTTTATATCTTCTTTAATACCTTTAATCCTTTGCAGTTACAGAGTCTCTGTATTCTTTAGAAGGCTAGTTAACGCTTGTAATTTCTGTGCACAATATTTCAGACTCCTTTAATCGCTGGACTTTGCAGGTAGTTCTCATTTAGAAAGGTACAGAGAGTAACATAGCTCGCTTCAGTGCCTGCAATTTCTCCGTTAAGCCAGCGACTTCATGCGGGTATCAATCAAGCTAAGGTGGCAGACAGAGTTAGCTGCTTCTACTTACAAGTGCAAAATGCTTTAACAGACATGTGCACACAAAGAAGCCTCACTGAATTGGAAGAATATAGCAGCCAGGGGAAATATACACCTTAATCCTCAAACAATGGGCGCTGCTTGAAATTTTTCTTTAACTTCTTAACTATATCTGCACCAAAAGTGCAACACCTTGTGAAAACAAAGGTGTATTTTGCTGCATTGGACTAGTGGTGTGTTTGCTGTGATCCAACACCAGAGCTATATATATATATATATTTGGAAGCCTTGTAAGTGGCGAACGGCTTATCACATATCTGCCGATAATATGTGCAGATAATTCTCTGACTTTTATTTTAAAGATAGAGGTTCATGATTACTAGAGTGCCAGGCCATGTTGTGTTTTTTGTGCAAATTCCCCTTGCCTTGTGCACCTGCTGTGTATATTACTTTATAAACTGATTTTGTAGCTGCCTCCATTTTGGGATATGATATATATATATATATCTACAGTTTTGTGGGTAAACCGACGTTTCAGTACATTTATTGTACATATATCCATATACCCTTCCATACTATCACAGCATGCTCTGCCTCGCATCATTTCAACTCCAGAAACGGTTGTATTGTTTCTTAAGCTGTAGACCGGTAACAAAGAAATAAAGTATTAGAGTAATGATTCTTTTTTTCTAATACCAACCACAATAACCACAGACATATCTTATATATATTCCTGATAAAGTCCTTTTTATACTGATTGAAAGGTCAGTGGCAGAATAGATCATACATTCAGGAAGACTGCTGTGTGAGATAGGTGGGAATGATATCTTACCTTGCCCTGATATACATAGTTCAGCTGAGTCTGTTATTAGTCTCTCTGGACCGGATAATGAACTGCAAGTAAATTCTGTATGTTAGCCTCCACGACAGAGGCTAATGTACAGTATTTGAGATGCATAATTCTGTATATGTAAGGGGACTGCACACCTCTTGCACTTTACTTGCATGTATGTTCCTCCTGCATCTAAGACCCTTCCTTAAGTGTCCACATGTGGAATGCCCACGTATGGAATGGTGGTTCGCACTTCATGGTTTTGGAATGCCCTTACTATACGATAACCTTGCCGTATATCACTATGCGTATCTCATATCTCATATGCATGGTGAGTTGACCACCAGCCCCTTGTGTGGAGACAGAATTCTGCGTTGGATGACTGAGTTTCGATGCATAATTCCATGTACCGTATATGCACAGTACAGACTGCTTATAGACTTATTTACGTACTGTATGAAAGTCTTATCATTATTAGTTCTGTATCCGGCCCTCTGACAGCATTGTGGGCAGATGGTAAATGTGAGCTTGGCACACACAGAAATAGAGCAGGCTGCCATTTTATCTGATCGTGTGCTGTCCTCTGCCGTGGTTGGTGTAGGATTGAGGAATAGGAAATAGAAAGGAGAGGGAGCAGCCTTGGAAACAGAACAATGTAGGGTGGCCACTAGTGACCTGAGTGGAGATGTTGCCCATAGCAACCAATCAGATTCTAGCTCTCACTTTCCTATTACTCACTACAAAATGTAAGGTAGAATCTAATTGGTTGCTATGGGCAACATCTCCACTTTTCCTTTCCTGCAGCTTAGTAAATCTGGCCCCATGAGTGTCACGGCATTTACCTAGCCTAGATACGCCAAGGAAGGGGGGGTGTAAATTTTACAGTACAGACATGATTTAAGCCCTATGTGCGGATCAGCCATCGTACGGGCCATTGATCTGCAGGAGGCTTAGGGCTGCCTTATGGCAGCATAACTGAGCTAAAGTCTGCATGAGAGAGTGGGGGTGACTCCCCTCTTCTGTGTGGACAGCCAGACCTAGGTGCATGCAGCAAACGCATGAAGTCCGCATCCGGCCTCCAGACCTGTTAGTATTTAAAACTCTTAAAATATGGATCAGCCAAATATATCAACACAAGAAATATTTTATATTGAGTGCAATGACATTTCATATTCATTTTAATCAGCAGCAATTATAAATAGTGTTTAGAAGAAAGTAAGCATTGAAATGAGCTGTCTTGTGACCCATTGCTTAATGTTTTAATGGGCTTCATATTCAGTGAAACATGACGTTTTACTTGTGATAGAATGATCCGGCTCTGCGTGCCAATGAGGCAGTTTCATAGAAGTTCACACATCACATTTCATGCGTCTCACAAAGCACATGCATGCCTCTTCCCTCTACTGAATAATTACATCATGTTCCCTTGATATTTTAGCGCTAACACTTTTAATGCCACAAAGACAGGATCGTGGGCATCAGTCTACACCTGTCATTCCTTCAGAAAGTTCAGTGCTTAAAAAAAACATACATGAAAAAAATAAAATAAATGCCCCTGTCTCTGTGTTTAAAAAAAGATCTATCACCCTAACAGCCAATCTGTATGTTTTGCATGGAGAGTACTGCTGTCTGTGTAAGGATGGCTTTTACAGCATAAGGTGACAGAGACGGATGCATTACTGTCTATTAATGAACATCACGGAGACTGCAAGATCTCTTTCAGATATAATACACTGTTCTTGCTGTCGTGCTCTTACATAAGTTAACTTGGCGGCAGCTAAATCTACAGATTAAGTGGAGAAGGTTTGTCTAGGACCAGTGGCTGCATGCCTTATGTTCTGTGATAGCAGAAGGATAAGTATAGAATTCAACAAGGAGATTGCAGAGATAATAAGATAGTTGTATTATGCTACTTTATTCTGTATTTAATTGATGTCTGCTTTTGTGTGTAGTGTAGCAGGGGCTCCGTGGCAACATTTTAGCCAATTTAGGGGCAACAACGAGCTTTAATTAAGAATAGACTTAAAAATAAATGTGGCTCATTTACACAGACCAAGTCAGACCAATATTTCAGGAGCTTCTAAGGCTTACAATATATCAACATGCTGGTATAAAGAGGAAGATCATTTATTTTACTTGACCCAGAGGCTGTAATTTAGACAGGATTGGGGTCAGATGATCAAAATAGCCCTCTGCCTTACATACTTTTCCCATCTACTGTGCGGTGTTTCCTTGGGACTTAAACAGTTACCTGCTTACTGGCAGAGATCATGGAAGAGATTATGAAAGGAGTTGTATTGTCCATGCAACATTTGAATGGTTTGGTTGTGGTCTGAACCTGGAGGTGCTCAGGGCACACCTACACTGTACACTTTGCATTCCTCCCCCCTCCAACTAGCACTTGCATCTGTCCAGCCATCAGAAACTCCTCAGAACATCAAAAGGTTCAGATGTGTGGATCTTGCGGATTTAGATCAGTACTGAAATATCCTTGAGCTAAGGACTACATTAGACTCTTTATATATTTATGCTCTATAGAGCAGTGTTGGCTAACCTGTGGCAATCCAAGTGTTGTGAAACTACAATTCCTAGCATGCTTTGTCAGGTATCCAATATGCTTTTGCAGTTAAGGCATGCTGGGACTTGTAGTTTCACAACACCTGGAATGCTACAGGTTAGCCAACACTGCCATAGAGGATACTTACTGGTAAACATATCGTTCTAATACATTGGGCCTGATCCAGAACTACGCATCGGAGTAATTTTACGCGTGGCGGAGACGTAAATTCGCAGTTTAGAACGCACTGCGCATGCGCTCCATAGAAAATACACACATTAACGTAGCGTCATTCTGAACGTATGGGACATTCACGTATGTGTCACGTAAATACTTACGTGTGGGCGTGCCTAATTTACGTTCATCCAAAATACGTCTGAATTACATGAAGTAGGCAGGGGGTCAAACAAACAGCGCTGTATGGGAGCAATTAATATTCATATAATTAGACCTAATATAGTGACACAAAGGCTGAAGTCATACACTGGTTATTATTAAAAACATATATTTGTTTATTTGACCACAAATAGATCATAGATAATAGATAAAATTCTTATGTAAACTTATAAATCAATTTAGATGAAAAAAACATAAAAAATCGATTATTGAATGTCCATGTATACACAGCCTGCAGACATTATCTAGCTAACGACAGAGAAATAGCATGCTTTGCATGATCTATGATCCAAAGTATGAGAATTGAATTATGTCCTTTTGATTCAGAATAATTGCAAACCATATATCTAGCTGCCAGCTACAGAACTGTCTCCAAATGACGGTATTCCGTATAAAAACTAATAATTCAACACTTGGAACTACAGACACAGTTTGCAGTGGAGAGTGGGTTTAGAATAGTGGAGGATAAATAGAGGAGTTTTACCCGATCACGGGACTGATTATGTTGCTCCAATTTGGTCACTCCGTAAGTTGTGAGAAAATCTTCCCACGGATAATACACCTTCTCCACGTAGTTTAGCTAGTCCGTTACCGCTGCCCGGGTGGCCAGCCCGGCACGCTGGTTATGCTGATTATAAAGTTCTTTTGGCTGCTAGCGTCGGTAATGGTATAATTGGTGCTTTGGTGCTTTGTCAAAATCACTCTGTCATGGACAAACGACAGTCTGCAGGCCCCCAGCGACGCATTTCGTCTCTGTTACGGTGACTTTCTCAAGCTGTAGAGCTGCCTCAATCCCTGTGAACGAAGCTGCATCAGTTCGCTTATCTTCATAGCGAACCTGGCAGCTTCGTTTACACTATTTACGAATACTTACCCCTCCTGCGATGTCCCGCGATGATCTGCTGGGTCCTCGATGCATGAATGAAGTACTGCACATGCGCAGTAACTCTCATTTAGGACTTTGAAATTTTCAAGTCCCGACATGAGAAACACTATGCATGCACAATGTATTCATGCCGGGACTTGGACACCAGCAGTTGGACGTGTCCTCCGGGCAGGTGAGTTTTTACTATTTAGAAAGGGTTAAGTGCTGCGCTAGAATTCAAAACCATAAGTGGTAAGCTAATAAAATGAAATAAGCACCAATAATATTGAATAGCTTTAATAAAAACTAGAAAATAGATCAATTAAATACTTCTATAGAATAGGAGTAGATACACACGAGGATAAAATGTCCTTGATAAATACAGCTGTAGCACTACATATATATCGTGAACTTGCAAAAAAAATAGAGTGTCCGGTCACTGGAATAGAGAGGGTAATTGTAAAGGTCAATATATATAATTCAATATAGTGCAGCTACAGGTACAAAAAATGCATAATTGTATAGAAACTTTGGACTTACCTGGTGTTGCGCGTCCGTTTTATCTAGTTACTTTTTTGTATTTAAATTGCAAACGCACTCACGCACCTCGCAGCCAGGCACACCTTAATGAAGTGAAGACACGGACACCAATAGCTGGATTTAAAAGGGAACATGTAATTTATTTAAAGCAATGGGCCAGATTAAACTTTTATTTAGAGAGCTAGTGATGACCGTAAAAACCGGTCATCCTCATGAACTAGGTGGCCCCATAGCAGATGGGGGAGAATACAGCACAGCACCTTAAACCTTGAGGTCCTCCACCTGACCTCAGCGCCCCCCACGGTCCACCCCTCCAGCATGACACTCGACCCTTACATAAAATTCCACCCCAGCACCTGGAAGGCGGCAACCTTCAGGACCTAACCGCTAGGGTGTAGTGTCCTCGCAACATGGGTTGTGCAGCTATTAGACCGGACTCCCCCCAGACCCCAAACAATTCCCCCTGCGCCAAACCCCCGTATTGCTGATCACCCCCAACTGCTACCGCCCTGCATGTTCCGTCTGCAAAGAAAAATTGATTAACATGAAAACAAACTGAACTTAAACTCTACAGGGAGGGAGGGAGGGTGAATCCAAATCTAAAGAGGCTCACTTCCTGTCTGACCCCCTATCTTATACCCCTAAATCCCACCCCAACTTAACTCCACCCCTCCAGCTAACTAAGCCCCGTTACTTAACCCCTACTAGTCCCTGCCTGAAAGCTGCCCAGTGAGACCCAGGCCTGCAGTTTATGCCCCTGCGGCCCTATGGGGCCCTGGGTTCTTTTTACTTCAGTCTGACAAAAATGTATAAAGTCTTCACAAAATAAAATAGCATTTTACCTTTTGTTAAAGACACAACCTGCTGTATGGGGAATATTTTCTAATATTACCTGTATGATTTTGCCTTCAATAAAAATGCCAAGGTAAATCCTACTGGCAATATTGGCACTTAATATATATATATATATATATATATATATATATACACCCCATACTGTTTTATAAACCAGTGTTTTCTGGTCTCCCCACATGAGGATTAATGTAACAAGTCTAAAATCCATTCAATTAAAGTTTAGCTGCGCCAGTTAATGGTGACTTGTAGCTTGTCTCATGTATCACAGTGAGATTACAGGTACAGTACACTACATGCCGTTATGAGGGAATCAGCTCAAGGCAATCTAATGTCCATCCAGTTAAACACCACAGCTCATTCACCACGTGAAATTCTCCTTTATAAATGTTTTATATATACAGTATTTATCCCTTTGTGCTCAGCCACCAACTAAAGTTAAAACTGTCAAAAGAAAACAAAAAACAAAGTTATTTCTGAAGCAGAGTTTCTTTGTCTTTTCTACTAATAAAAGACAATGGTTTGGATTTATGGATTTACACCTAACTACCTCGGTTTTTAGGTGCCTAATGTGCCATTAGCTATACCCTCCCTCCCAGTCTAATCTAACCCCCCACCTCCCCCCCACTTCTCCTAAATTCCCCCAAAGGCTGCACTGGCACGCCTCCCTTTACTTTCTAAACTATGTGTGATCTACATTACTAAGTCCTACGTAGGCTACATAATTACAATAATACACATGTGCAGTGGTGCAAAACTTAAATATATGCACCTAAGAAGCAGCAGCTTCTTAGGTGTGAATCAGGGCCTATGACATGAGTGGTATGGATTTGGACACGTCAGGAAGAAATTAATTATGAGGGTTTGAGACAACTCATGCCAAACCCACATATGTGAATTTGGTGAAATTCTGATCTCCTCTCATCCCCCCACATGCTGCACAAACCATGTTGTCTTAGGTTCCATTTTAGCACAGGAATTATATGGTGAGTATGAACAATGCCCTTATGCTAATGTGGGCTAAGGAGAGCTGGAGTGGATCAAATGTATTGATTTTGCTGGCATTAACTTAGTAATACTGGACCATATCCTGAGTGTGAAAATAAGAGGAAAAGAGATTAGAGCAAGAGAAAGTTAAACATGGGCAAAACCATATTAAATTTTTATGTGAGCTAAATCATTTTTTTCTTTTTCTTGCAGGGAAAATACTTTGCTTTTGCTTACACGGATACTGAACAGCTCTTCTTTTACGCTGTTAATGTTTTTATTAAAAATTGCAACAAAAGAAAATACATTACTTTGTCCCAAAATAAAATATATAAGTATATGCATCATCAAGGATTCAGGTAAAAAAAAGGACCAATACATAAGCCTATACAAAGCCTCCACAAGCCCTATGCATCTTCCGCAAATAAGACATCAATTGTTATAAATAACCAAACATCTTATAACACAATATTCTACATTTAAACAACCAACCAACAATCTATAATTCAACACACACTTTTACTGTCAGGAAATTAAAGCAAACTTTAAAAGTTTGTAAACCTTAGTAACAAAATAATCTGAATTACTGCAAAATCTAACAGTGAATGGAATAGGATAAGTAGCCAAAAATCGAGAGACTGGTAGATTTAGCTGCCATCTAGGGAGGTCTCAACCCTCGCCAGAGTCAAACCCAGCTTGCAGAATCCATGCGACCTCTCTCCATTTCCATTATTTTCTAAATCTCGTGCAGAATACTTTCCACCACCTCGCTACAGGACAGCTGATAGCAAAGCCCTTTTCAGCTGTCCTGTATAACTGCTGCATTGGCTGACAGCAGGAGACAGATTGCTTTATGGCCAGCGTCACACAGAAGTTCTGGAAGACAGCACGCACCGCAGAGGATAGACACAGATGGAAGACATCAAAGGTAAGTATGGTATAAGCAGGGGAGGCTGGAGATTGATGAATGGGGAATTACTGGAAGCTGGAGCCATATGAATGGGGATCTGGAGATACAGTATATGATGGGGGATATTGGGAGCTGAAGAGACAAGTTGGGGGTAATTGGGAGCTGGAGAGACATGATGGGGATACTGGGAGCTGGAGAGACATGGGGGAGATTACTGGTTGGAGACATATAAATAGGGAATAATTAGGAGCTAGAGACATATGAATGGGGAATTACAGGAAGCTGGAGAAACATTGCATATGAGACTTTTTATCTTTCTTGCCGCCCACACAATCTTAGACTTTGATTTTTTTGGGCCCAATTGGGGTTTTGAGTTTGACATACTTGCACTACACTAACTAATAAATGAGGGCACAAATCAAAATCCACCTTTTGAGTGCTACATACACCCACTCAAGGTAACTAAGCCCCAAAAGACACTGACGGTCCAAGGTATGGGACCCTCTCTTGTAAACTTCTACATTAAAAGGACACAGAAGCAGTGGTCCATTGTCTCCACCTCCATTCCTCCCATGGGCAACCACGATCATTGACAGTCCTATGCTTCAGGTTCCCCTTAACGTAGAAACTCTCTTGAAATGCACACCAGGTGAGATTTCTAAACTTCAAAGAAATCACCAAATTGGAATTCACCAAAGACAGATTCTTCAAGCACATATCACCCAGGCAATCCTTTAGTAACAGTTGCTCATCAAAGTGAGTACACAAAATCCTCCTCTCTAACACCCTCCTAGAGGAGTTCTTTGCCTTACCCACCTTGATCTGCCATATCCTTGTCACCATCAAACCCTGAACCACATAGGTTGGGAGGTATCCGTGTTTAACTCAAAAGCTTTTTATGGGACTTTCATTCAACCGTGCATTGAGAAAGGGACGCACCAAAACCCGAAAGCCAGCTACCCTCCGAGGGGGAGACTCCAAAAAGAGACTCCCAAGATGAAGCTTCAAAAATGCAGTACTAAAGAATAGCATTGGGTTTACCATTTCCAGCCCACCATATTTTCTTCGGTTTATATGTCACCCTTCTCCTGATGAAGTTCAGCTTTTTCCCCCATAACAGCTAAATGAACAAGGAACTGACCTTCACTCTTAATGAAACAGGCAAAAGACATACGTAACTGACATACAAGAAACTGGGATAAAGTCTTGATCAAATCAATCTGTTCTCTGAAGGATAGTTTCAATTGGAATATAGATCCACTTCTTCCAATTATTCCCTTTAGAGGTGTCATCTGTCAGTTTCAGTTCCCAATTTTGCTGGACAGAGTCATCCGAACCAAATTGAATGCCTAAACCCCTAACAAGAGAACTTCACTCTTTTTCTCGTTTATCTCTGAGCCCGAAGCTACAGCATATCCATAGATGAGACTTCCAGTGCAACACGCCTAAGCAACATCTGACAGAATGATCATGACATCATCTGCGTAGGCTGCCACCTTCGAAGAAACATCCACAGCCAGCTGCAGTTACCCTTGCTATACAGTTCTCAACCCTCAGGGTCAATTGCAAATACATAAAGTAGAGGGCTCTAGGGACAACCTTGTCTGACTCCAGATGACACCCTAAAAGTAAGGCCACTCAACCATTCACAAGAGGGAAGCTCTCAGCCTGCCTACATGGTACACAACCAATCACCAACCCTCACTGGCAGACCATACCTCTTGATACAGCACCAACTTCTCAGCCCTCCACTACTTAATGTCCTCCTGGATGCCAGGGACATCACCATAGATGCAGATTCTTTGACTTTTCACAGTACAGTGCTGAGATGGGAAATGCAACAGTTATGAACTTCCACAATCCTGTTAAAAATTACCCTTGACAGAATCTTCCTATCAGTATTAAGAAGGGTGATGGGGTGCCAATTCTCTTTCCTTGATGGTTATTTCCCATTCGATAACAAAATAAGGGCAGACTGCCTCATGGAGGGATTAACCCAAAAGGTTTTAAGGAAGGTCCCCAAAGGTTTTAAAAAATTCAGAGGTTAAACCATCCACGTCTGGGGTTTTCTTATTGGATAAACTATCAATTGCCCTTCTGACCATATCCTCCGTTATCTTAAAATCCAAGAGATCAAGAGAAGCCTGTGGAAACCCACATCAGGCACTCCCCTCAGAAACCGCTTCATCCCCTCTCATAAGTACATTCCCAGAGAAAAGGCTGTAGTAGAAGGAGTGCACGACTCACAGATACCTCCTTGATCTTTCTGGAAAACACTTCTGTCATCACGCAGTTCCCTTACCTCTTTCGTATCAACAGAACTCTTACAGTTAACGTTGGTATTCAGAGAGTGGTACTCCGCATAGTCTCTTTTTCAAAACCAAAAAGGCATACCGGACATACTGACACTCCTTTATCTAGGATTTTAAACAAGAGATTTCCCCACTATCTCCACCCTCAGAGATCAGAAAATCTAGTTTTTATCTCAAGGCATGTAGATGGTCTTTTTTAACCAATTCCTCTGAGCTACCAGTTCCTTAAAGAAAACTCTGAGTCCTTCCTTTAAATTCCTCCCTCTTGGGTTCAAGGATGTCCTTAAAGGATTGTCAAACCTCTTTCTACCCAGAAGACTGGAGAAGCCACAGTCCCCTTCCTTTCTGAGGGGTGTTTGAAGCATTCAAATACACACAAAGACAAACGTGATCCGAGAACTCTACTGCCACCAACTTTAGAGTCCAGGTGATAAAGCTCTCTAACCAAAAAAACTATCTATTTTTTACTTATTTTATCCTCTTAAAAAAGAGAATCCTGTGAGGTCTGAAGAATGACAAATATGCACATCTACCAGCCCTACCTGACTTACCATATTAAATATAAAACCTGCGTCATAGTCCAGCAATGTCGTTGTGCCTGTACTGTCCTTTAGCCTAATGGTGGTTGGTGTTAAAATCATCCCAAAAGATAAGCTTCTGCACCGTAAAAAGGTACAGTTTTATTTCAATGAAAAGGCATTCCCGGCCCTCATGAGTTTGAAGAACAAAGATATATATCAACCTCAGGGCCTGTTCGCTCATCACCATACATTTGCCCATGCTTATTTCTAGAATCCACTCCACTGTCCAGCTCAGCCACCAAAGACCAATAGTAGGGACCACATCTCCACTCCCATTTAAATTTGTGGAGGTCTGCGAGGTGCCCAAACCTAGTCTGCTGCAAAAACAAAAATCAACCGCAAGTGTGTTGAAGAAAATCAATAGTCAAATAACAGGCTTGATCAGAATGCATAGATGCCACATTAATTGTGGCAAACCATATGAATTGGGAAGCCATCATTAAATATTATAGGCATGGGCATTGCCCTTATTTCCTCTCCGCATTATAGTACCTAACCCTTATGAAACATTTGACCCTATCACAGCAACCTGTACATAATCACTTATGACCAAAGAGTCATCTAACAGAGTCACCCCATCCTTCTTTGGAACCCCCCCTCAACCCCCCCTCCCCAAATCCTTTTCCTCAGGATCTATTTTCTCCTCCTCTTGCTCCTTCCCTTGATCTAATCCACTCCCCCCAGATCTGTTCCACCCACCAGCCTATCTTCCTCCCTACCCCCCAGATCTCCTCCACCTAAACTACAGACTAACTTGCTGCAGCCTCTGCCCAGTATTGGTATTGGCCCAGTATTAACATTAATATTAACTAAATGTTAAACATCAATATTCATATGCACACTATAATTACATGACCAGGGATGTAACTTTGCTGCTCTGGGTCCCATAGAATGTTTTGAAGGAACCCAGTGACGCAGTTATGGCCTCCTGTCCTTTTGTTCTGAAAACAACAAACTGGTGGCGCTTTATGTGCATGTACAATACAGCACAAAGTAGAGGAAAGAGGGCAGGAGGACCTCCAAACGTGTTCCGCCTGGAAGTCCGCATGGAAAAGGGAAGTGAACTCCCATGTCACTTCACTCTCACTACGGACAATGGTTCATACACATGGGCATTAATTACGCAGATCCATATGAAAGTGTCTAAAGCCGCCACTATGCCTAATCTGCCTATCCTCA
This sequence comes from Limnodynastes dumerilii, assembly GCA_011038615.1. Classification (NCBI taxonomy): domain Eukaryota; kingdom Metazoa; phylum Chordata; class Amphibia; order Anura; family Limnodynastidae; genus Limnodynastes; species Limnodynastes dumerilii. The sequence goes on along the minus strand of WWET01003747.1, from coordinate 44,337 downwards.
CCCCCTTAGTGGGGTTTAAGCATGTAGAAGGCATAACCCTACCTTACGGATCTTCTTGTGGATGGAATCAAATTTTGTCTGCAAGAAGATTCACTATGTAACATCTGGTGGAGTTATAACATTTAGAGAGACTTATACAAGTAGCTTGTGTAAGTCCCTTAATGTTATTAACCTGGATCCCATCCAATATTACTACAGGGGTTGAAAAGTTAGTGGCCACTTTTAGGAGTCAGACTGATAAATTCAATCTGGATTGATTCTGGCTTCAATTTTTTGGGCCTGGCTCCTAAATGATTAAACACATTCTTGAGCCAAATGGTTATAACACTGCACACAACCTTGACAATAGTAGAAATGCATTACACATAAATCCAAACCTCTCTGCTACCCTTTTACCCCGTCCCCATCTGGTGGCTCCCTCTCAACCTCTCACTGCACTCTATCCCTTCTTCCCTGATCTGCCAAGCTTGAAACCTCGCATTTTGCCTTGTTGTTTGTGCTTGCTTCACTTTATTGTATTTTTGTGATATTTTTATACTTATATTGTATTTTATTATGTACTATGCTATCCATGTGTTTTGTACACGTGGCACCTAATAATAATAATAATAATAATAATAAATACAATATGTGGGCGCAACATTATTGTATCCAATGATTTATGATAAAATACAGCACTTATCAGTGTACTTTAAATCATTGCAGAGAATTCTTGTAACAATACTGCAATACAGATAACATTATCGCCAAATGCCTCGTACCTCAGTAATAGCAACTGTTCCTTGTGAATTGACATGAATATTACTCCAGCCCACAATATGTCTGCTTCCACAGTGTGCAGACGATTGGGTCACTTTAATAAGAGTCTCTTCTCAGCTAGGGATTTAAAATAATGTCAAATGAAATTGTTAATATGCAATTGTGAAGCTCTTCAAGTGCTGCAGCCTTAGAGTATTTTTCATTTTTAAGGATGCTGATGGCTGATTAAGCAAATCACTAATCATCCCCTGGATCTTCAGTGCGCGACATGCTCCATCCACCAGAGCATTCATAGACAATATATTCAGCAGTTACGCTACACTCCCGTGATGCGCCATTGAACAATTTCTTCCATTCCTTATTTTCTGTTAAGAGGCTATTTCCTTAAATGTTTGAATAGTTATGTTTCATGCTTGTATTTTCTTTGTAGTTGAAATGAAAAGTGCATTTGTGCCTAGGAGATGTTATATAGAAGACTGAAGCTTATAAAATATGATTTTGTTTTCTTTTATCATTATTATTGTTATATTTATTATTATTTGGTGATGATTATGTTAATGTTTTTGTAAATATCATTATTGCAGGATTGCTGACTCTACTGGAATATCTGGGAGACTCTCGAAATTCGGGCAGTTTTCCCGGTATTCTGGAAAGCCCCCACATCTCCCGCAAGCCCTGCCTCCTGCCTCTTATTACAGCAATTCAGCCCCGCCTACCCCCAGGAACACTATAAATTGCTGTGGTGATTAACAGGGGTCTGGGATTAAGCATGTGATTTTCATACATTGTTTAATTATGCTCCACCCCCCTACCGTCATCTATATCTTCCCTCCAAGATCGCCCGGAGGGATAAAATAGAATGGTGGGAACCTGCACTAATGGAACATTCTAATTCAAATTAGTGAACTGTTAGGGTGGCACATAATGTGTGCCACTTCCTGTTTTACCCTTCCTGTGGTAAAATATAAGGGATGTGTTTATATACAAGACAAACCTGAATTCTAAGTCAGCTACACATATCATCAAGAAACAAAGGTATTGATTTGCTGCAGCTCCTGTGGTTTATTATGTCTTGTTAAAATAGCAGCTCAAGTCTATACAGATGCAGTGAAAACATAAACACCAATTTGTTACTGCTGCAACTTATTGGCTTCTAATGAAACTTTGTATTACTTGGAAATGTTACTTCAGTTGTGGTTTGAATTTCTGATGACTTGTACCAAGAAATTTAAAGTGACAACAAACAATAAAAATTAAAAGAGGCAATGCTCTGCTTTCAGGCTGCAATTAAAGGACTTCTATAAGTGAGGAACAAGTGGACTAATAGCTTTGGATGAATAGTAATTAACCTTGTGATCTCTGTAAGGTATATTGCTTATGGTTACTTGCTTCTGTCTGATTGGGAACAAGGTGCCGTATCCAGATCTCCTTCTTACACCTGATTTCCTCAAGCTTCACTTTTTCCACATTTTGTTATGTTACAGCCTTATTCCAAAATGGAATAAATTCATTTTTTCCCTTAAAATTCTACACACAATACCCCATAATGACATTGTGAAAAAAGTTTTTGGGAGATTTTTGATAATTTATTAAAAATCGAAATCTAAGAAATCACAGCTTTTGCCACGAAGCTCAAAATTGAGCTCAGGTGCATCCTGTTTCCACTGATCATCCTTGAGATGTTCCTACAGTTTAATGGAAGCCCACCTGTGGTAAATTCTGTTGATAGGACATGATTTGGAAAGACACACACCTGTCTAAATAAGGTCCCACACGTGACAGTGCATGTCAGAGCAAAAACCAAGCATGAAGTCAAAGGATTTGTCTGTAGACCTCCGAGACAGGATTATCTCGAGGCACAAATCTGGGGAAGGGTACAGAAAAATATCTGCGGCTTTGAAGGTCCTAATGAGCACAGTGGCCTCCATAATCCGTAAATGGAAGAAGTCCGGAATGGCCGGCTGTCTAAACTGAGCGATTGGGGGAGAAGAGCCCTAGTCAGGGAGGTGATCAAGAACCCGATGTCAGAGCTAAAGCATTCCTCTGTGGAAAGAGGAGAACCTTCCAGAAGGACAACCATCTCTGCACCAATCCACCAATCAGGCCTGTATGGTAGAGTGGCCAGACGGAAGCAACTCCTTAGTAAAAATAATCCGATTGAACACCTCTGGAGAGATCTGAAAATGGCTGTGCACCGATGCTTCCCATCCAACGCGATGGAGCTTGAGAGGTGCTGCAAAGAGGAACGGGTAAAACTGCCCAAAGATAGGTGTGGCATCATACTCAAAAAGACTTGAGGCTGTTATTGCTGCCAAAGGTGCATTTACAAAGTATTGAGCAAAGGCTGTGAATACTTATGTACATGTGATATCTTGGTTTTTTTGATTTTTAGTAAATTAGCAAAAATCTCTCAAAAACTTTTTTACATTGTCATTATGGGGTATTGTGTGTAGAATTTTGAGGGGAAAAAATAATTTATTCCATTTCGGAATAAGGCTGTAACATAACAAAATGTGGAAAAGTGGAGCGCTGTGAATACTTTCCGGATGCTCTGTACCTGCACTCTCCTCTCCTTGGTGTCTCAATAGCTCCTCTCTGCTCTCTCCACTGGCAGGTGTCCAGGTATAGTAACAAAATGGATTACTTGCCTTGTCCCAGCTCTTGCTACCTGAACTATCCTCCCCTCAGTGTCTCTGCAGCTCCTCCCTCCTGCTCTCTCCTCTGGCAGGTGTCCAGTATAGTATCAAAATGGATTACTTGCCTTGTCCCAGCTCCTTCTACCTGCAACATTCCATGTATATATCACCTGTCATTCATTAATGTGCATGGCCAGAACTCTGGCCTACACATCGTAATGGAAGATGTTTGGATATTGTTTCCATACATCCTGCAGTTTCATACGTGAGTCGGCACATGCATGGTGGGCTAATCATACAGTACAGGCTTAGGTTTAGCCCTTACGTATGATTATCTTGTCAGCACATTAAACCATATGTATGGACAAGATATGATAGGGTTCTGGGCATGTAAGTGTTCAGAAATCCGGACGTGAGAGGGAAGTACACGACCATCTCTCATGCGTACTCGTGTGTACGGAATAAGGGCAGAAGTCTGGATCAGGTCCAATGTCGGATAGAAGCATGGCAGTCAGTTGACCTTGTTACAATTTAGTGCCAGAAGGTTAGCTGTCGGCATTCTAACCATAGAGGTGACATACTACACTCCTTTCACCCCCTGCCATGAGCAAAAACTACATTACCTTGTTCAGGAAATGAACATTCCTAAGTTTCAATAAAGAAAAAGACCATTGCTTCTGTAATAAACAATTATGTAAATAAATATAAAACAATATTGCATAACTGTGGGAGCCTGAATGTCCAAAGAATATGATCACTTGGTCTAATAGCTCAATATCTAGAGGCCTATCAGGCTTACAAACACACTTGTAGCAGAAATGCATTGATTAAAAGTGCATTTACAGTTGAATGTGTGGGTGTCAGCAATTAGGGAGAACATCACAAAAGGTGAGCGCCGAGATCTGAGAGTCTAATTTGTTTCTCATTATCTGCTAATTTACATTTCATAGTTGTGCTGTACACATTATGATGTATTGAAACAACAAGAAAATGAACCTCTAAAAACTGCCAGCTTCAGAGATTTGTTCAGTAAAATGTATTTGCATTACTTGTAAAGGGCATCTGCGCAGCCTTTAGAAACCGTGGCAGCAGGATGGGAGCAGATGGGACAGACGCCAAGCTAGTATCGCCGTAAGAATGTCTAGAAGGGAGAGCACACTATGACATTTTTCTGTCTGACTCAGGTCAACAGGAGGCCTCTTCTTGTACTAATCCACAGCTCGTGCGTATAGAGTGTGGTGGCATGCCATAAAAATCAATCATTTTACAACAAACCTGTTGTTTGACTTATGTTTGATAGATTTATTTAAAGCTTAAATTGTAAGAGAAAAGATTTTCATTAGAAAAAACAAACAAACAAAAAAAACCAACAAAAACAGCGCATAAACCATAGCTGCTGACTTTCATATTCACTCCAGAGAGGTCCCCTCTGGGCATAAACTGATAGAGCATTAAAAGTGAATGAAAACAGGTTTACAGAGGCAGCCAGTGATACAAAAATAATCCCGGGATCGCATACACAGCACCTGGCATGCAAATATATTTTCCTGTAACTTTCATGGAAACAGTTCGTAAGAAATGATATTCATTGGACTGGATCCAGACCAACCCCCATGTGTTCAGAGCAGGAATAAAATATTGGATCCTCGCTGTATCCAGCTTTCCGTGCAAGTACTGGGGAGATCCGTTCCTAAAGCCTACCTTAAAATAAGGACACATCGGAAGTATGGATAGGGCGGCATGTATCAGGCCTATACTGTGTGCTTTGTATCCCTCCCCCATTCCAATAGTGCTCACACCCACCCTGCTGTCGGAAATGTGTCAGAATGACTAAAAGTATGGAAATCTGGATCTTGTGCATCTGAATCCGTACATTACACAGTGGTTTAGTAAGTAGCACTTGTGCCTCACAGCATTGAGGTCATGAGTTCAATTCCCGGACTAGGATTATCTGTGTGGAATTTAGCTACTCCTGCTATCAATACCTGAATTTAGCTTTGGAGGGTATCCTGTTGGTATGTTGACAGTGAAATTATTGACAGATCAAAATGTGGACAGTTGAATGTTAGTATTAGTATATTATGTTATATATGTATTATTACATTTCTGAAGTTTTTTTTATAAGGCACCTGCGTTATATTAAGTTTACAGACGTTACAAACAAATATTAACACAATATTCAACTGTCCACATTTTGATCTGTCAACAATTTAACTTGTCGACATTTTATACCAGACCCCTTTGGAGCAATATCCTTCTATATGTCGGGGAGAGCGAGGGCCCGCCAATACTCACCTTATCTCTCTAGCAGCAGGTATCACCAGTAGGATATTTGTTGCTGGAGAGCTGTAGCAGGCTGCAAACAGCGAGTCGATGTTTCCTGTGCATCACGCTGTTGTGACAGGTAATAGCACAGGGCCACATAGGGTGACAGCCCTGCAGCTAAGAAATGCAGCAAAAATGGCCACCTATTACTGACATCATCATTGTGTGCAAAACCTTAAGTCCCTTTTAAATGACATCATTTTTTTCCAGCCCATAACAGCTCCTCTTTAGCATGATTGACAGTCGCTTGACAGGGCAGATCCGGGAAATTCCTGTGTTTTTGTGGACTTATAGGGCCTGATTCAATTAGCGCTTTTTTTCCGTCATATACGGCACAAAAAATGGGGTGCACACAAAAATCCTCCCCAAAAAAATTTGCGGAAATTAGCTTTGCACCACAAAATACACTGGTGCAAAGCTAATTGAATCAGGCCCAAAATGCAGCATTTTTTTTTAACATGGTATATCGCCCAGGAAAAACCAGCGGGTAGAAAATTCCGGGTTTTTCAGACATGGTGATGTGAAAGGTGTTTAAGAAACATATACAGAATGTGTATGTTCTTCACACAAAAGAAAAAAAGAAACCACATAAATATCTTGTGTTAAACATCTAAGCCTATCTTACCTGATTACTAACTATGTTATATTTTTCTCTACTGAAACAACTAATTCCCAATTCATTGCAGCATAACTGGAGGACACTCTATAGCCTGGACAAGCACTTTTCCTGGCTGAACCATGCAATATGTCATTGAGATCGGTGTCAGTCTCTGCCAAGAAATGGCTGTTTTAGAAATAGAGAAAGACAGCCATTTTTTTAAATGGGTAAGTATACCAATCGGCATATTTACCCCTTCCTTTTCAGATCCCTCTATCCATCAGACCCTTTGCACCCACTGCAGACCACACTGGAGGTGTCTCTTAGACTTATAGCCTCATCCTCCATTTTGCTAAAACTGCCCATGATGTATTTCTTCCTTTGTTCACTGGAAAAGTTATTAATGTTCATAAAGCAATTTCATTAATTACAGTTCATGCAAACTGTGGCATTGTAAGGGTTATTTCTATCAAGATTTTAAGAGAGACATATTTCATTACTCCATCATGTTTCTCTCATTGATTAAAGCAGCAGGTTCTTACTTTTGAACTAGTTGCTGTATCTCAGAGACAAGACTTGAAAAGAGAACTTCAAATAATTACCTTTAACCCTTCTAAAGCAGAAGCAGCCGTGGTTCAGCGCTCCATGGTGCACTTTAGTTCCCCACCTGCAGGGAGAAGGTCGTGGGAGCAGATACTCCGGGGCTTTGGATTTGCACTCTGGAGAGAATTCTCTATCTCTGTAAAAGACAGCTGAGAAAAAAATGGAATGAAACACAGTTTCTCAGTTCAGCATTGTCTTGCAGTGCAGCCAAAGTTTATTCACTGACTGCTAAGACTCTGGCAGACCCCAGGGGCAAAGACTTTGAAGCTGTTCTTTATACTCCTTACTAAGATGGTATATAAACTAAGAGGCTTGTCATTGATACATGTACACACACACACACACACACACTTTTTATAGTTTGCAAAAAACATACCAAATATTAATGGGCCAGTTTTTTTGTGACGACGTGTTGTTTTACGCACAAACACAAGGATAACATGTTAGAGCTTAGATCAGATCTCTCAAGGGATGCCACAAATCTCTCTCTCTCTCTCTCTCTCTCTCTCTCTCTCTCTCTCTCCTCAGTCTCTCTCCTTCTCTCTCTCTTATGTTCTTATGTCACATCATAATAGACAATGTTTTTTTTAGTTGATCTACTTTTATCAGCTTGAACATCATGTCTAAGGTTTGGACAGTCACTTAATACTAATCTGTAGGGAATATTACATTGTAATATTTGATTATAAATTTTATTGCAATACAATTTGGGATTTTTATTTTTTATTGATGCAGAAGAAGAAAATAGTTATAATACAAAGACAGAAATACATGATTCAGCATTGTGAAAGGGAAATTATTTAAACTCAATGTTATAAAAATGTAATCCTGCAAAAGATATATTAATATTAACTAAGTTGAGGATCTCTGCTTTACTCTATGGAACACTCACTACAAATGGGAATGACCCCCAACCTTAATAAGAAAGTTATGTGTGTTTTTTAAACGTCGGAATATCCTAACCAGGGCAATTATATGAAATTGAATGTCTAAAAATTAATGCAAGACTGATGCACTTGCATTTGTAGCAATGCGCATTGCTTGTACTCGCTCCTCTGTAACCAGAAATTCTGCTTAAAATATGACGAAACTTTGTTTAACTTCTAGCAAGCAAGACTTGGATGTTTATTTACAGTTGTGCTCAGTTCAACATTTCCCAAACTCTGGTAAAATTCTGCCATACATGGCGAGAAATTGCATACATGGCAGGCCCACCTGCTGGGAAAAACTGAATAAGGCATCATAAATCATTAAACCTTTGTTTACTTACCAATTAGCAGCTATCAGCTTCCTGCAGAGATCAGACAATGGAGTTGACATCACCCATTAAATGTTCTACA
>WWET01003747.1:4999-18043 GCA_011038615.1 Limnodynastes dumerilii | reverse complement strand
GGACAGGACCCTGCAGGGGCGCACCCAGGGGGGTTTCTGGTTGCCCAGAAACCCCCCAGATTGAAAAATGAAAAAAAAAATGAAAAATGAGCACAAAATGCGAAAATTTAAAAAGGGGCGTGGCATCGTGGGGCGTGGCTTAACGGTCATATGATCTGGACTGACATGGAGGAAGATGGTCCTGGCCTGTACTGCCTTAGGAAAACAGGTGGGAATGGTGACTGAGTCACTACAAATACAACAGTGCTTATGCACTGACACAGGCTCTGTACATTGTGTAATGTGCTCTACTAATGCATTGTACACTGCTATTACTATTAGATCTGTTTACTACTAATGTATTGTATACTGCTATTACTATTAGATCTGTTCCTTCAATATAAAATTACTATTTTACTGTGTGAAAAAGTAACTTATAAATCACCTATAAAAAGAAAATATCAGAACAGGACTTGTTACAGCCAATAACCAAAGCAATTCCTTAATGTAGAATTTTTATTATTTTCAAATCTACATTATAAGCGTCCTGCTTTCACAGAGAACCTTACTGGATGTCTTACATATCCTGGCAGTCAGATAGTACAACCATATTATCAGTATTGTCATTTTACATATGTTTTATTCTATAACAGTGCATCATATTCACAATTTTATATACATCAACCTCTGCCACATTACAGTCTAATTCCCAAACAAACACACACATACACACGCACACATACACACACACACTCACACACACACACTAGGGGTAATTTTTGCCTCGTGCAGTATGACAGTGTGGGCGGGTCAGGAGAAGAGCTTGGGCAGGACGCGGCGGAGCTTATTTGACGCGTTTTCGGGCTCCAAAACGTTTGCAACTATGATAATATACCTTATATGTATTACACGCATTGGAAACCCCCCTTTCAAAATCCTGCGTTTGCCACTCGACCCTGATATAATAGTTAGAAGCAAGCGGGTCTCCGGCAGTGGAGATCTGCTATAGGATTACTGTGCGATCCTTATTTGCATAAATGTGAGGGGACAACACTTCCTTCCACCAGCAGGATCCTAACATCCTTAACATTTATGCACCACCCTCACATAAAATGGGCCTGGTGTGTAAATGAGTATAGTGTATAAGGAATAAGCCAAGCCCTTACTGTACAATTTAAATACCATTCCCCTCCCACTATATCCTCCCCTAGCTGTTTCCCCAGCTGGATAGACCTCCAGCACAGAAATCTGGATTGTGAGGGTCCAGATCCGTGCTAGAAGTCCGTAGCGTGCGCAAGTGCACATAAAGTTTGGGGCTGCTTTCTGCATGCCGCATGCCGAGTATGGACACGACTATTACATCAGGATCTGGTCTATGAGACCATTTAGTAATATGTGTAGGAAAGCTGTGATGCCATTCGTTTGGTACCGCTGTGCTCCTCCAATTCATTCTCTGAGTGGCTGCAAATATTTCTGGTCACTGACAGATTTTTGGAACATAAGACTTTGACCTTTGCCCTTTTGTGAAACAGAGTATGGGGTCTTACAAATGAGGAATACACTGTCCATAATGTGGTGCAGCATCTTTCTAACAATCATCAGGGCTCTGTCCCCATAGAGTAATGAGGTACAGAGCTCTGATGTGGAAATGGGACAGAGGTATGTGTAATATGTCTTCCTTTGCCACCCTATTAGACTTAAGCTAAACTTATTTTTAACTAAACAGACTTCAAATTAGATGCTCAGGTCTTTTATGTGAAAATAGTTTTGCTAATTATTATTACTATGGTTGATAAGGAAATGGAGCTTTACAATAAAATTCCTTCTTTAGCAAAGTCGAGCAAAAAACAAAAAACAAACCCTGCCCCTGATCCATCACTACACCCTGATCTGCCCCATATGACCATATTTTATTAAAAAACAGCAACTTTTGTTAAGCTTCGCTCCCTTCGAGGCCTGAGCAACACTGTCCCATAAAATAATTCAATTATTTTATCAGATGCCAGATTTAAACAGCACCAAATATTTTTTACCTATTATAGTATATGACAATACCTTCATACTGCCAGGAGCGTTTTGTCCCAAGTTGGTATGTTCCGCTTTGCGGGAAGTAGTTGCCGCTGCAACAATCACTGTTCCGAGACTGATACAGCAGACGGCTCAGTTGTGGCTGTATTAGCGCCAAAACCTTTTTAATAAAGAATATTCAAATTTCAGAATGGGTACAGTGTCACATGCTCCTATTTCAACAAGGTATTTCCAATGGTTAGGGATAGGCTGCATATGGGGGAGGTTTAAGGTTAGGCTGTAGGACAGAGGTGGTTAGGGTTAGGGGAGGGTTGGTGTTAAGCTGTGGGATGAAGATGGTTAGTGTTAGGGGAGAGTTAAGGCTAGGCCGTGGGATAAGGGTGGCTATGGTTAGGGAGTGGGATAAAGATGGTTAGGGGAGGGTTAGGGCTAGGCTGCGGGACAAAGATGAGTAGGGTAAGGGGATAGTTAAGGTTAGGCTACAAGGCGAGGATGGTTAAAGTTAGGAGACCGGATTCTGACTTCTGTGCATATACTCTTGTGCTTATGTTAGATGACTTATGCTGCGAAAATGCAGCTTTAAGGAAGCAGTGCAGAGCAGCGGTTTGTACGACTGTTGATATGCAAGTAACCTTAAATTCCCACTCCTAATGTACAATTAAAATGCTCCCCTCCCCCACGGTGTTTAGACAGGTGGAGGGGATGCACCATCCTGTCAGACAGATCTCCAGGCATATGGAACAAGTTCTGTATGCCTGGAGATCTGTCGCGGAACATCTGTCATACGCATGCTCATTGGCAGTAAAACAGTCGAATTCTACATTTAGCGTGCGGAATTCGGCTGTCATGCGGCAGTCTGGATCTGGTCCAGGGTTAGGCTGCAGAGAGGGGATGGTTAACTAAAGTTACGGCCGGCGGCTGTTATGAAAAGGGAGCTTCCCCCTCTTTACGCATGTCGTATCTCCACCGTAAAGGCGGAGATAGACATGCAAATTAGGGGACAGGGCGGGGGATTCCCCGTTACGATCAGCTATGCGGCTGTAAAAGGTAGGGTAGGAATCTGGATACGTAAGTGTCCAGATTTACTCCCGATCGCTGGGATTGCACCCCGATGTCGGCCATTCTGACCTTGGGCGGCCGTAAGGCACCCGTAGGTCAGGTTCCGGCCCATGGTTAGTACAGGCTTATAGGTTGCATGAAGGGATGGTTAGGATGAAGAAAACTTATCTATTGCTGTTCAACTCTTCAGAGACCCATGACAGTCACGGGAATGACACTCTCTCGACAGAAACTGATGAAAACTGATGACAGTCAAGGTCAAAGGACAGATCGAAGCACTGAACCACACCCATGCTATGCAGAGCACACTATCAGTGTTTTTGGTCCTCCCTAGGGTGCAGTAGCTCTCTCTTCATACCCATGACCACAGTCTTTGCCTGTCCCAACTCCCATACCCCTAGTGTTGACAGGTATGATGGCAATGACTGGTTTACTATCCCTTTGAGTTCTTTGAAATATATCCCATAATATTTGTTGTTACTGACACAATTGACCTATATGGCATATTTAACCAGACTATAGGAAGCCAATAGCGTGCCCTAGAATGAGGTGTTTATGCTAATCTTCCTCTCACCATTCACATTTTGTGCTACACACTGGATATGTTAAAGACTGGTCTTTGGGTGACATTTAGTAGATTAAAACAGATTGCATTCTGAAGTCTTATTATATTAACTCGGCTGCACTGTATTGCTGATAGACTGAATGCTATGTTCTGCCAAATAAAGATTAAAAATTTGATTTGTAGCACCACAACTGGATTTGATAGATTTTTAACCTTATTACTTAGAAAGTATTTGCTGGGGAAAAAAATATCTTAAAAGGGTGATGAAGTCAAAGCATATGACAGTAAAAGCCTATGAGCCTGCTGTGATTAGCTTTACTTACTACAGTGCACGCACCAGGGTGGAAGTGCTGCACAGACTTCACAGGAGAGGAGCTGAACTGCACTGTTGTTAAAGTTATTATTTTTCACATGGGGGTAACTTTGGCAGCTCATGTCAGACACAAAGCTGCACTTGGCTATTATAAATTTGTGTCTATTTTATATGTAAGTTCTAACAGAAAATGAAAGATCTGTTTTAAGTGTTCCGCCAATTGCTGATCAGATAATTGACTCTTCCTGTCCTCTGATCCTTTTCCAACTATCTCCTTTGTTATTCCAGCCTTCCCACCCTCTGTAAAGCTGGGTAAATGAGCTGTCGTTCAGTAACTGCACATGCCCAGAACCCCTGGGTACACATCGGAACGCAGGATGTATGGATATCATTTCTATATGTCCTGCAGTTCCATATGTGGGGTGGGCCAGACCTCTGTATACATGGTGGGCTGGCCTTTCTATGTAATTTGGTCAATAAGGGCTGGATTTAGCCCTTAAGTTTCAATTATCTTGTCCGCATGTTTAACCTTTACAAGCAGACTATCATGGTTTGACTGGATGGGGTGTCCGTTCTGGGTTTTCGGGGCCGTGGTAAAGGCTCAGCAGAGTAGTGGAAGCAGAGGGGCTTTATATGGAGTCTGCTTATGTGCTATGCTTTAGTAGATAGGAACAGGATTGAATTAGACTAGACTGGACTTGAGTGGAACAGGTTGGACTAGACTGGAACAGGTTGGACTGGACTGAACCAGACTGGACTAGCCTGGAACAGGCTGGACTTGGAATGGACTAAACCAGACTGGACTTGAACTTGAACTGGACCAGACTGGACTGGACTAGGCTGGACTTGGACTGGACTAAACTGGAAAAGGCTTGACTTGGACTTGACCAGACTGAACTGGACTGGAACAGGCTGGACTTGGACTTGACCAGCCTGGACTGGAACAGACTGGACTTGGAATGAACCAGATTAGACTTGGACTTGGACTTAGAATTAGCATAAGAGCTTCCATCAAGAGAACCAGGCACCTTGAATGACCAAGTTGTTCTGACAGTGCTGCAGGTTTAAATAGAGCGCCCTTAGCCAGGATTGGAGGATCGGATCATATGGCATTGGGAGAAAGGATCCGATAGGCTGAGCAGATGGCCAAATCTAATATGGTAGCGCTCATGCACCGGAAGGGTCTGCTGCTTGACGCCAGGATCAGAGCCACAAGGCAAACAGGAGGCTGGACGGGAGGCTGTCACTACTGAGAGCGACACCTCTTTGATGGAGCAGCATGGGCACGGCTAGAGAGTGCCGCGGACTGGTGGCCTCTCACACGGTAAGACCCTTGCTATGTGACACATAGTGACCTATGTGACAAATGAGGAAGTCCTGAGGCTGTTGGGCCCTGTACCTCATACCCTTGTATTGTGGCAGCATTAATTCCTTGGCAATGAGCAAGCCCTGTTGCAGTGTTGGGCCCCCTTCCCCTGGTCAACAAGCACCCCCCCATGCAACGAGCAGTTGGCAGAACACTCAGGCTCCTTGAACCCCTCCTACAGCACAGAGGCTAATAATGTCCTCCAGTCCAGGCATGGTTCTCCTGGCAGAGGGAACTAGGCCCTACAGTGTCCTAGGGCACAGATAGTGGGGCATTAGGCCTCTATAGAACAGGGCATTAGGTCCTATAGATAAAGGGTAGCTTTACTGTTAAGGGTACTAGACCCTGGGTTAGATAAGGTCGGTATGCCCTGTGATGGTTAGAGAGCACTAGGCCCTGGCTAGGTAAGGGCACTAGGCCATGGTTTGGTTAAAGGGTATCAGGCCCTATTGGTCACAGATGGCGCTAGGCCCTGTGATAGGAGGCGTTAAGCCTCTGTAGAGAGAAAGAGGGTGCAAAGACCCTGAGATAGTAGAGCACAAGGACCAGCAGAGTTCATAGGGAGCACTAGGCTCAGGTAGTGGAAGAGGGCACCAGGCCCTGGCTAGGGTAGTGACAGGAGGGCACTTGCCTGAGGACATGTTGCGGTACTCGGGAGATAAGTTGGCTCTTGAAGGTGTGAAGACTGGCGGTGAGAACGTCTAGCAAGTTGACAAGAGCCGGTGGTGAGTACTACTTCCTGTGTTCTGGTGGTGTTTCCACCACTACTTCCACAGGTGCGGAGTCAGTACCAGAAGACGTCCAAGATGTTCCACTCTGTTCGCCAGGTGTTGGTGAAAAGAGGTGTCTGAAGCCTTTGCCGGTGATGACGTATACCTCATCCATGTACCAATGTTCCCTGTTTTCTACAGCAGGTATCTCTGGGTGTATACTAACCATTGTATTTCCTTTGCAGCATTAGAGAATGTTGCACCAGGGCCTAGGAGAGGGACAAACGTGTCTCCTTCATCACGGTTCTAAGGATTGGGTAGGAACCTCTGGGGTGGGAATGGACCTGGGTCTGTTTCATTTTAGACTGCCGTGATACCCACCCGTTACACCAACAATATGCAATGAACACATTTAAGCTATTATGTTGCCTTTAGCATAGTCTTAAGAGTCACAGAAAATAGAGTTAGAGTAAGGAGGATTTCCAGAAGCTCCAATTAAAGACTTTGGGCCAGATCCTGAGCTATGTACACTATCGTTTTAACGCTAGCTGCTGACATAAAATCGTCAATTTGTATGTACTGCGCACGCGTGCGGCAGATGTACATAACTTCAGCATAAATATGAGCGAAAGGGCGTGTCTTCCATACGACACCTGGAAATACGCTTTGTAGGCGGAGGGAGGTATTTAAATTTTACAGTATGGCCGGGGTTAGGCCATTACGTACGTCAATCCATTACATACGTCCGTACTTACGCTTGGAAAAATTATGGTAGGGTTTGGCAAACGTAAATCGAGTAAATTACGTACGAGCGTGGGGAGTGCATAATACTTACGATAGCGTAAATACGCTACGCCAACTAACGTAAAAACAACTTAGGTCTGGATCTTCCCCTTTATCAGCTTTCATTAACGCCAAACAATACATAGGGCTAATATAGTGCTTTGGTTAATGGCAAAATGCAGCACAGAACAAGAGACGGTGATTCCACTTCTCAGATTTACCTATGTCTTGCTTTATATGTGCTCTACTGCCATACAAATTGTATATCCAAGTTTTGATGCAAGCATATCGACAGTATGGCAGTAGGCTATCACAGTGACTCAAACGGTAGCCCTTCTGCCTCACAGCGCTGTGTTTTGGTTTCCTATCACATTGCCCCTAATCTGTGTCTGTCTGTCAGATTGCGCTCGCAGGTGGGCGTTAGTTGGTATAACAATGTAAATTATAGGCATTGCGACGCACTCTGTACCGAAACACAGGCATTTTACGCTAGTTGAAACAATTAAGGTAGGTTATGGCTACCGTGAGTCCTTCATTATGCGGAGTGGTAAGCATAAGGTTGCTGACTCTCCCGTAATATCTGTGAGACTCCTGAAATTCGGGCAGTTCTCTTGTCAGTATCTTGTCTGTAAGTAAGTCTGTAAGTAAGTCTTGCCCCACTGCCTGTCATTACTGTAATCACTGTAATCATTAGTGTCACTAGGGATTGGACGAGACTTGATGATGTAATTGTCATCAAGCCCCTCCCACCCCCAGGAACACCATGAAAAGCAGTGATGATAGACAGGGGGCAGGGCTTCTATAACTACGCTCTGAGACCCTAAGTTAGTGAAGTGACTACATGGTAACCTGGATATTCTGGCCCTACCATTGTGGATCACCATGAATCCATAATTGCAGATCTAATTGCAAATGATTCTAAAGTAAGGTTCAAATTATATTAGAGTAGTATGAGGTAGTGAAGAAATAAGAAAGGGTCTGATTCAGACTTCAGAAGGAGCTTGAAAGTAAAGCTGGTCAGTATCTGTGTGCAGTAAGCTATTCAAAGATATCTCTCTGCATGCACAGAATACAATTAACTTGACTCCCCCTGAAATCAACAAGGTTCTGCCAAGGAGTAACTTTCCTCTCTTATTTTCAAGCTTCTTCGTAAGTCTTAATCAGGCCCAAAATTATCATAGCTGCACTTGGGCACATGGGAGCTGGAGCAGACGAGAGAGCTGGGAGAGATTATAGGAGAGAGTGGATGAGACCAAAAGTGGAGGAGAGCACGGGGTCAGAGCGGAGGAGGGAGATAGAAGGAGCGGGACAAGGTAAGGAAATTTATATATTTTATTCATTATTTCATTATTTCATTTTTGAACAATTTTGGCAATTTTACAGCCAAATTTACATTGTGGTGTAAGCTGAGCCACTGCTAAATTTGTTATTGTCACTGTGGCGACCGCCACCAATTCCCACAGGTGAGATTATGGAAAATAAAGCAAAAACAAGTCCACTGTAATAATGCTAAAGGCACTAGTAAACAGCAAAACAGTAGTGGACAATAAACCGCCAAGAAGACAACTTAAACATGGCGCAAGAGCAATAAGGTACAGCAGCGGTATTTCTAAGAATAACAAATGTCTGAAGTTTTTGCTGGTTGAATTTAAAAGAAATGTTCATGTCCTACTATTGCAGATATATGGAATTAAGAACAGGCATAGAAGTATAGGGCCTATATGAAAAGCCTATAGTTACCTTGTTAGTTGAGTCTGGTTTGGTTTTTATTGTTGAAAAGTTTGAATAATTATAGAAAAGTCAGTCTATCAGCATTCAGAGCATCTGTAAACAGAGCAAGACCATAACCTAAAAACAGAATCTGACAAAAAGGTAACATGAAGTGGCAATAGTCACAAAGGTGTAAAATCAATCAAAAAGGCTTTCAGCAACAGAATAGTGATGAATTACTGCAGAGCTGGAAGGCAGTGAACAGAGCTGGAGCAATCCTATTGGAAGGAAAGAAAACTGCAGGCAGGAAAGAGTTCAGGACCTGACACCTGACATATCTCAGCAACAGACACCAAACAAAATGTGCTACAATTCCCTGTGTCCCCCCCAACACCGTAGTGGCTGAGAATTGTTTGATGTCTCTTAAAAACCTTCTGAAAAACATAGCAAGCAACTGTTCAATGTTCTCTGTTGAGTGTTCCGCTAACAGACACTGAATACAGGTTTCATTTCTTTGTATTCTATATCTCAGAGTGCAGGACTTCCTTCTCTCAGAACAGAAAAATACATTTTGCTTCAGGCTACAGGCATGGGTTCTTTGATAAATTTAATGTTTTCATCCCACTCAAAGAATACCTGTCTCTTTAAGGACTGCAGATTGGCTTTTTCATCATTCCACACAATTCCCACCATCCATCCTGTTCTGGAAACCATATTGACCTTTAACCACAGGGTCAAACTTCTTACGTCTCAGTGCAGTGCAATATGTGTAAACATTACCTTTTAAAGCATGCGTGTAGTGTGTAGAAGTGAACAAACATTGCTAGTTTGAGCTTTTCTAAACCTATAATAAAAATAATATGTTTTCTGTGGTGTTACAGCAGACAGATTCCCTACAGACACAAACAATTGTGTCACTTGTTTAGAAAAAGTGTCAGCAGATTGTGGTTCAGAGTCCTACAAATTCCCATTTACCCTGCACTGGGCATTGTAAAGACAAGTTATATGTGAACTTAATATTTCTTTTATCTGACGTGTGTTTAAAATGTATTGAAATGTATTTGCTCTGTATTCCTAATGTCTTTGTTTATTTAAAATAAGCTTGCTTCTGTGTAATGTATATAGCCTACAAATATAACTAATCTACTCGGGTTACTGGATGCAGAAGAGCAGAAAATTCCTGCTTTAGGCATGACTGGAAAGGACAATAGGCCAGATCCAGAACAACGCTTGTGAGCGAATTTACGCGTGGCGGAGACGTAAAATTGCCTTTTGGTAAGTACTTCGCATGTGTCCCATAGAAAATACACTCAGTAAGGTAGCGTAATTGTGAACGTATGGGCCATTCACGTATGTGTCACGTACATACTTACGCTTGGGCGTGCCAATTTTATGTGAGTATATGTTTATGTGAAAATACGTCTGAAATACGTTATGTAGGCGGGGATTTGTAGTTAAAGTGTACAGTATGGGCATGCTTAGCTGCGTAAATACGTGTTGCCCATACGTACGTGTGCGGATCACTGCGGTTATGTTGCCAAAAGTTAAGGTAGGGTTTGAAAAGCGTATCTTGACAAAATACGTACATTCAAGCGGTGTGCCAAGGGGAGCGTATAGAAGGTACGCACGCGTAAATACGCTACGCGAGTAAACGTACGGCAAACGTAGTTCTGGATCTACCCCAATATCTAAACCCAGCAAGCAGAGCAGACCCTAGGCAAAGGCCATATAGGCAAAGGCCTAGGGTGCCTAATCTTCAGAGGGGTACCCTTTAAGTAACGTCAGGTCCCGTGATAATGATACACCTGCAAGTCGGTTACAGGAACACCATTATTATCAGAACAGAGTTACGTTACCCGGGTTAACCGCACAACAAGGCATAGAGTCTAACTGAGGCCTGATCTTTAACTGATAGTGAGGATAGGCTCATGCAGCAGGTCGCAGCCCCAAGTGGAGGCTTCAGGAATAACAAGTAGGGTATGGGAGTCAGACATTACGCCAGGACTGAACATAACACAAATAGACAATACAGGAGACAAGACAGGAACACATACCGACAATGAATAATACCAGTACCAACAAGATAATGGAACAGATCCTGGACAGAGGAGCAGGACAACTGGAACCCAGACTAGGACAGTGTCCAGAACACAGACAACAGACTCCTGGAAAGGACTGGGACAAGAACTGGGATAACAGAGCTGGTGTAGTGGGGTGATAACACAGGAGGATAGTACAGATATCAGGCAACAGGGAATGGATACACATAAAACGCTAGCTAAAGGCAGAGGGTAGCAAGGTTCAAGGTCAGAGAAATACAGACATGTAACCATGGAGCCAGGAAATAAGAGCAGACACCAGGAAAACACAGAAAGACTGGGACGAAATTCATATTCACCCATTCATCAAAAAGAAAAATTCAGCTATGTTACACATTCAAAATAGGGACAGCCGAAAAGCTACTTTCGCAATGTAAAACATCGCAGCTGGGAATCACAACGGTGTGTGTTTGGATTAAATAAAATGTTGCTGTGCTAAGGGCATGTTTTTGTGGTAAGTCTTCCATAAGCCCCACCCTGACTGCTGACTGTCAAAATTGGTGGGCACTGTGGTAAGGAAAGAAAACATACACAGGCAGCCTCTGGGTGAGCTCCGCATGGCCTCTGTATTCATGCCTCCTGGTAAAGTTCCAGGTAAGACCTATGACCAATCCATGGCCCGTATTCAGACCACCGGATGTATTGCATATACATCCGGTGTTTACCGAAATCTGATACTGCGCATGCGTATTCATTTTTTATGTAATCTACGTATCTTTTCGTTACGTAGATTGCGTATATGCGGTCTTTAAGACCGCATATACGCAATCTACGAAACGAAAAGATGCGTAGATTGAGTAAAATTATGAATATGCATGCGCAGTATCAAATTTCGGTAAACACCGGATGTATATGCAATACATCCGGTGGTCTGAATACAGGCCCATGTCTGGCTACCCCTAAGTCCAAGGACCTTATGGAATGTAAGTTAAATAAGAATTACCATCAAGGTGCAGGTTCTGGGGGGATAGCAGAATTGAAGTACTAAACTTCTAGAGTAAACCCATAGCTTGGTACTGTTAAAGACAGACAGGCTAGGACCTTCCCCATACAGTTAGTGGTGAAGGAAATTGTCATATAAAATAAAGTTTTAATGGGCTAAAATAATTTATCTATATAAATGTGATGCATGTTTGCCATCACAAGTGTTGGTGTCAGCTTCGATAAGTTACAGGCTTGAAATCACGTACACAATTGGTGCTGCCCGGTTTTATTACAGATTGGCAGAGCTCTTGATTAAAGGGGATGTAGATGTATACTTCATATTAATATAAAACATTAGAGGGTCTGCCACTTTGACCTTGGCAAATGTACCCATGTTCCACCGAAGGTTATTTAAATTCCCTATGCATGCTGGGATAAAATATTCTGCAAACTGCTAAACTTTATAATAAGAATAAATCATTTACAGCCTCCGTAGCTGGCGGTGAAGCTTTTACTACATCGCTTAACAGTTTTGTGTAAATAAATTTAATAGGCTTGTGATACCAAAGAGTGCACAGTGCAGGGAGACATCATAAATACAAGATGGGTTATGATAGAAACAGGCGTTTCCCTCCCCAACTAGTCCCCTGTACAGGAATAATGATGTTATGCACAGCACCTCGCTCTTAACCCCATCCACACACCAGAGTCATCTTCCATTTATTCTACAAGACAGGCTGTTTCACGGACACTGTAAAATGTTCTTATCGCAGTAATCTAGTAAAAAGGTATATATTTGAATACAAAGTGGCCAGACAAACCATGTTGTTACAAAGATGAGAGGGGGCAAAAAGAGGAAGGGGCTGGATTGGAAGTGCCAGTCTGGGTGGCAAGAGAGCAGATACTTTGATGAATGGGTGGTTATTTTATATGGAACAAGGCGGTCTCTCTGTATAGATTGATGGTTATTTTGTACATGTGCACACCAGCAATTGGGCTTCCTATGTGTTGAGTGTAGAAAAGGGGTGTGGTTTGCCGGTTACAAGGGCTTGCTTCCGAAGAAGCCCATTTAGAATGAAGAGTGACGACGGGGCTGTTATTGCGAAAACATCCCCATTGAAAATACTTCCTCACAGTGGCCAGTAGAGTTCCAAAAATGTGAATGGTGAAAGGGAAGTTAACCATCCCCTTGCCCTAACTTTTACAGTAAACCCCCCTGTTGTAGCAGCCTAAGCTTAACCCTCCCTATCTCGCAGTCTGATACTAACCCTTCGTGTCCCACAGCCTAACCCTAATCTTCTCTTTGTTACTGCCTAATCTTAACCCTCTAACGGCACTTTGCCTAGTCCTAAGATATCTGCTGCTGGGAATGGGTTATTTTCAAAAATTGAGCCATTTTATACTTAACCGTTACCAATAGGAAATATTCTCCACTTAGATTATTTCATACAATGAAAATCAGAATATCAGCCTTTCTAACCAGCCACTGCATCCCCTAGGAAACACAA
>WWET01003746.1:108793-123889 GCA_011038615.1 Limnodynastes dumerilii | reverse complement strand
TCTCTTGGTGAAAGAGTCCTAAGTACCGCAGAAGCATAGTGCTGCGCCTGGAAATAAGCTAACGGAAATTCACTAAGCATAGGATATTTTTCCCTTGCTCCGGCATAGGAAAGGGGCCTACCCAAGATCCTATCCACAATATCCCTCACCGCTCCCACCCCCTCCCTTCTCCAAAGACCAAAAGGGAAGGATGCCACGCCATCCTGGAACTCAGGATTTCCCAAGAAGGGTAAATATAAAGTGTGGTGGGCGTTTAGATTATGTTTATGCCGTAAAACATGCCAGACTTTTCTAGTACTCCATAACAGGGGATTCTCCCTTACCTCCTCTGCAACCTCCCTATCATGCAGATGCAGAAAAGACACTAGCTGCAATCCCCCCAGGAATCCCGCCTCCAAAGAGGAATTAGCATAGACATCAGACATGTTAATCCAGTCCTTAATATAGCGTATTATAGCTGCGTAGTTGTAATGGAGAATGTTAGGAAAATTTATACCCCCATGGACTTTAGTCTGCTGGAGTTTATTCATACCAATACGAGCTTTTTTACCACCCCAAATAAATTTACGAAACAAAGCATATAACTGCTGGATGTCTTTCTTGGGGATCAAAATGGGGAGTGTGTGCAACAAATACATTAGGCGGGGGAAGGTTATCATCTTTATAAGGTTGGCCCTCCCTAGGAAAGAAAGGGGAAGGGACCTCCAACCCTCCAGCTCATGCGACAAATTCCTTAGCGCTACTGAAAGGTTCACTTCATACAACCTTACCGAATTCCTCGGAATTTTCACACCTAAGTAAGTAGGACACTGTTTAGCCCATGTAAAAGGCAGGGAACTGCCCCAATCCGGCTCCACCCCCCCTTGGCCCAGCGCAAACGTCACTGACTTGGTCATATTGACCCGGAATCCAGACACCTCTCCAAAATCTTTCAACAAATTCAAAATATAAGGCATGGCAACTCTTGGGTTTCCTATGTAGATCAATACATCATCCGCAAAGGCCGATAAGCGGACCTCTGAGGGTCCTATTTTCCTCAAATGGGACCTCTGAGGGTCCTATTTTGATGCCCTCAAATGTCGGCAAAGATTGAAGCAAACAAAATAGGGGATCAATAGAAATGTTGAATAATAGAGGGGACAAGGGACAGCCCTGTCTTGTCCCGCGTTCCATGGTGACAGAGGGGCCATGCGTGCCATTTATCAGTAACTGGGTCTTAGGCGCCGTATATAGGAATTGTATCAAATTAATAAAGGCCGGGTCAAAATCCCTAAACTGAAACACTTCCCATAAGTAGGACCAAATCACCGTATCAAAGGCTCTAGTGGTATCTAAACTAAGCAAAATGTTTTCTGAGCCTCGCTGCAATTTTGACGCCACTGTTGCCGCAATCGCTGTCCGAATTGCACGGACAGACTGTCTGCCACGAATAAATCCCACCTGATGATCTGTTAATATATGTGGCAGGATGGTCTGGAGTCTGTTTGCTACTATTTTAGTTAACAATTTATAGTCCACGTTGAGTAGGGAGATTGGCCGGTACGAATCAACATTTTGAGGGTCTCTATCAGGCTTTGGAATCAACGTGGTAAAAGCCTCATTAAAAGAGGAATAGATTGGGCGTTCCTTTAAAATTGTATTATATAGCATCAGAAGACTAGGTATAATTTCTTCTTGCAATGATTTATAATATTCCCCTGTATACCCATCTGGCCCCGGGGCTTTGTGGATCAGTAATCGCCCGATGCAGCTCAGAAGATGTAACTTCCGCAACTAAACACTCATTCTGTTCTACATTTAGTTTTGACAACGCTGCCTGAGTAAGTAATTGCGATTGGAGCTCCCTATCCCCCTGCACATGCCCATATAATTTCCTATAATGAGCAGTGAAATGGTCCATTATCGCCTGGGTAGATGTGAGCAGTCTCGGTGGGCTGTTACTACACATTGTGGTGATGAATGTTTTCTTCTTCCATGGTTTAGACATTGTCGCCAAGAGTCTACCCGTCTTATTTCCCCAGCGATAATAACAATTCCGGGTGGAATCCATATTAGAATGAGCCTGCGTAGTTAAGAAGCCCTCTAGCAATCTACGAGCCTGAAGATATTCCCCATACCGCCCCTCCATAGGATCAAGCTGAAAACCATAAAAAACGGAGTGTAGCAATGATCTGTACTGAGCCTTTTACATTGATATATTTTATGAAATGGTTAGAAGGGATTTTGATAAGATGATTTTAATTCAGGGAAGAAAAATCTTAATAATCATGAAATAAAAGCACTTGACACTTTGAAAAATAATAAAGATTTAGTATTTACACAAGCTGATAAAGGGGGTGGTCTTGTAATTCTAAATAGCCAGATTATGAAAAGAAGGTTATGAGACTATTGGGTGATACAATTTCATACAAACCACTCGATAAGGATCCCACAGAGCTCTTTTTGGATGAACTCAGGCCATTATTATTACATGGACTTTATAACAATATTATTGATAAAGATGAGTACCAGTACCTTTTAATATCTAACCCCGTAATTCCAATCTTTTATTATTTACCAAAAGTACACAAGAATCCAAACAACCCCCCGGGCCGACCGATAATAGCAGGAATAGGCTCTCTAACCTCTCACATTTCAGAATACGTAGAGGTCTTTCTGAACAAATTTGTAAAAAAAAATCTTCCCTCTTTTCTTAAAGACACTACGTCTGTGTTACAATCATTAGTTGAAGTCCCATGGTTAGAAGATTGCATATGGGTTACTGTTGATGTGCAATGCCTTTATACCTCTATTAATCATGCTAAGGGTATTGAATCGGTTCTGGAATTTCTTAGTGAGGATACTGACATGGATGCAAAGCATAAGGACTTTATATGTGATCTCATTGCTTATATTTTATCACATAACTATTTTAAATGTTTAGATCAATTCTTTTTACAAGTATGCAGCACAGCTATGGGGACCATTTTTGCTCCCAGCTTCGCGAATCTATACATGGGAAGCTGGGAGGGGAAATACATTTTTAACAACAATCCATTTAAACAGTATATTAATTATTATAAACGCTATATTGATGACATTTTAATTATTTGGAAGCGGCCGAGTGAACTTTTAACTGTATTTTTGGCTTTTATTAGTGTAAATGATTATAATTTGAAACTCACATCCAAGGTATCCAAGGTGCAAATAGAGTATTTAGGGTGACCCAACGTCATTGTTCAGCGTGCACCGCAGGGAGACAGCCAGAGACAGAGCTGAGGGGAAAGCCTGACACAGATGCAGGGACCGCCAGAGGGACAGCAGAAGGTAAGGAGGGAAAGGCTGTCCCTCTGGCAGCTCTGCCTCCGGTGACCTAAGGTCACCACAACGTCATTATGCAGCACGCACCGCGGGGAGACAGCCGGAGGCAGAGCTGTGGGGAAGAGAGCCAGACGCAGGGACCGCCGGAGGGACCGCCGGAGGGACCGCAAAGGTAAGTTCAATGTTGCATCCCCTAAATAAGACGCACCCGATTTTTAGACCCATTTTTGTCTAAAAAAGGTGCGTCTTATACGTGGGGAGATACGGTCTGTTGGTAAGGCTAGGTTTATCTATTTGTTCCCTCACCCCTGTCCTCACACCAGTACTGCAGCAGTTGGGCAGTAAAGTGGGTGGGAAACCAGCATCTACAGCGTTCCTGTGCTAGGATGTCATGAGCACCAAAATGATTTAAAAGGTGGTTTGACACTACTTTCATTGCTGAGGATGTCAGTCTAGATTATACATAAACTTCCTTAAGCACACAGTCAGAATGGATGAAAAGTGCTCTCAACCTTCTAAATCAGCACTCTCGTTTTCTGTTAGTTTTGAGCAAATTAGTATGTTAGTTTTTGGTTTGCAGGTCTGGAGCCAGAAAAGATATAGCTGACTTACAGGGGAAACATAAGAAACACTGCTTAAATCTTTGTAACCTTTGTGATAAAGGACCTGATTCACACTTAAGAATCTTCCTAAAATAAGAACTTAAAGTCACTCCTGGGCTAAACCATGTTGTTTTTGGGGGGAGTCAAGTTAATTGTATTCTTTGCATGCAGGGATATATCTTTGAATTTCTTACTGAAAACAGATACTCACCAGCTTTACTATTACACTGTTATTTAGACTTGGGCTGGGAAATATCACCTCTCAACACTAGTACTGTTTACAACAGATGAAATATGACTCCCCTGCAATCAACATGGTTTAGCCCAGGAGTGACTTTAAGTTCTTATTTTAAGAAGATTCTTAAGTGTGAATCAGGTCCAAAATGAATAAATAATAACATTTACTGTTCAACTAGTCAAATAGATTCTTAATTAAAAAAACTTTTCCTTTGGCACAGAATGAGTTAAAATTTCTACCTATTCCACATGTTTACCATACTGCTAAAATGATTAAATATACATTGTTAAGAATTGTCATGTTGTTTGTTTGTGTACATTGATTTTTATCAATATATTTAGTAACTTTTGGGACAATCTGAATGAACATGAAAATGAAAGAGAAAAATGAAAAGAAACAAATAGTTCTATAAAACATGCAACTAAAACTAATAATATAATTATTCAACACCTGTTAGATGAACATTTAAATAGCTAGGATAGGTGTACTCGTCATTTGCTCTCTGACGAAACCTTAGAGGAGAAACACGTAAGTTCTACAGCCACAGCTCCGTTTCCATTTGAACATTTGCACCTGCACTTTTCTTTTACATTGGCACAAGTCCTTCTCTTAAACAGTGATTGCAGCCACGTTGGACCCGTGTGGTCCATTCACTTTACCGCAGCGTATACCACATCTAGAGGGACTCCGGTGAGCGCTGTTAACAGGCCAAAGACCCGGAATATATATATATATAAAGGTACAAAGTAGTACAAAGTCAATGAAGTTACATTTTAACGCTACAAAAATCAAACCACCAATAAGATCACTTGCAGGGAGTTTTCAAGTTTTCTAAAACAAAAATTCTTCTAAAGTAAATAAATAGAAAAGTTATTTTGGTTAGAGAGACTCTCCCGTTACTTGAGTCAACTTGTTGATATAAACTTTTTAAACATTTTCCTTATGTACCTCTGTACACAATATCACAATTATAATAGCCTTAAAACCACATTAAATTTCTAAATTAGGCTTTTTGGGAGAAAGTGTTAAAGATCTAAAATTGTAGTTTAACGTTGTAACTGTTTCCCCAAATCCAATCATGGCTTATAAGAACATTTTATAGAAAACACAGAAAAGGTTCCACTGCTCTTGTGCCAACTTGGCTCTAGACTCATGTTGAAGAGATATGTTAAGTTCACTTAAGACTTGGCTATGTTTGTCATTTATTGTCTACTTTTTTTCCATGCCCAAGCTGGCGACACTTATACTTCCTCTTGCCAACTCCTCTTTCTCCCTCTGGTGTATTATTTTGCTTGTCATATGTCAGTAATTCCTTTAAGACAATTTTTCTTTCCCTCTTAGCAATTTAGTTAAAATATGTAATTTTTATCCTCTGAGAAGCAAAGGAAATGAAGTTAACATCCACTTATCAATATACCCATATTTTCCCATGATAGGATTAAAGATCTTAAATTAATAATAATGCATTCTGTAGCAATATAAGTATGATTGTTATACAAATTATCACTGACTAAAGTGTCGTACTTTGTAACTTTTATTATGTTGACCCTTTCAGAGAAACTAATAATAAAAAAAAAGATGATAAAAAATAGTTGAAAAATATATAATGAATCTGACCAAATGAGTGCTGAAAAAATTATGACATTGGGCCTGATCCAGACCTACGCATGAGAGCGGAGCATATTAGCGCTTCAGCGTAAAAACTTTCACTCCCATGACACTCCCTTTACCTTTACCTCCGTACGCCGGCTGAAACCTACCCTAACTTTTTCCGGCGTCAGTACAAATTTCCGTAGCGACGCGCTGATCATACCGGTCTAAGCACGCCCATACTGTACAATTTAAATGGCTCCCCCCGCCTACATTCCCTAACTCCAGCATCCGTACTAACTTCGTAATATAAACACGCTCCATCGTTGGAAAATACGCAAAGAATACGGATGCCTGAATCGCTGCTACGAAAAGGTCTTTGGTACGACCGGAAGTTGTCACTCTGCACATGCGCATTGCGTTTCTTCTGTCGATTTTACGCTTACGACCAGCGTAAGATCGTTTGGGAGTGTAGGTCTGGATCAGGCCCATTCACACAAACAATGGATAACCTGATTATAAAATGTTTGCAGTCAAACTTTGGCAAACATGTATATATTTTTTTAAATATATATTGTTTTTTAACACTTATAAATAAATAATCAGAAGTCTTTATTAAGTCTGGATCTGGTCCAATGATGGTAAACTAATAAATGGTCTTTAATCCTACTACAATAACCAATACTAAAGCCATTCATAGTTGAATGACCAGTGATGTTACGCATTCTCAGCCTTTTAACTTGCATCAGGCCCCATGAAGACACTTACTAAAGCAGAGCAATTTATTTTTAACTAAAATCTCCAACAGTAAACAGGGTTGATGACATTTTTTACAGTTTTTCTGTAGCCCTGTGTTCCCTCTATAGTACCCAGTGGCGTAGGGAGAGCAGTGCAGGCGGAGCGTGAGCTCCAGGCGCCGAATAGAACAAGTGGCACCGCAGGAGTCAAATCTATACCAGTCTGCCGGCTCCAGGTGCACTGAGCTCCATGCGTGTCACATCATGACGACACAGGCATGGATAGAAGAGCCGATGCGGAGAGTGCAGAAGAACGGTAAGGACAAAACAGGTAAGTATTTTAATATTTTAATATAATGTGATGGGACAAGACAACATTGGGGAGATGATGTGGGGGGACAACACAGGGGGAAGATGATTAAGGGAAGGAAAAGATGATGAAGGGGTTGATGCAATAATAAAGTGAATGGTGAGGGAAGGTTATGAGAATGAGGAGGGGGAAAATAATGAAGTGAATAGAGAAATGATAATGGGGAGGGGGAGATGATGAAGAGAATGGGGAGCCAGGGCTGATGAAGAGGGGGAGTTATGAGAATAGAGAGATGATCAATTGAAAGAGGAGATGATTAAGTGAATGGGGAGGAGGAGCTGATGAAGAGGCAAGGGGTGAGATGATGAAAGGGATACTGAAATGACAAAGGGCAGATGATGGAGAGGAGGGGAGATGATGAAGAGGAGGGGGAGAGGGAAGATGATGAACGGGAAAGACAATGTGGAGGGGGAGGTGATGAGGCGAATGGGAAGATAAGGAATGACCACACCACTAATACAGCACAGAGGAGGGGGTGGCGTGACATACCCTTGCTCCGGGTACCATGGCAGCTAGCTACACCTCTGATAGTACCAGTACCAATAAGGATGTAGAGTGTGATAAATTTATTGCAGATTGACAGCCCTAAAGATTTCAATGGGGGTCAGAGAAAGGAAAGAAGCCAAGTAGCCTGTTATTGCTGCTTACATGCTCCTACTTCTGCTTTGGTGGTCCTACCATCTAAAAGGGACCATTATTTTCTCATCATATTCTGCAAAAACACTTTCAAATATTTTGTTTAAAAAAACGATTCCCATCCCCTCTTGGTTTAGAAGCACATATCAGTCACATATCACTTGTGCTATACCACTGCTGACTTCTTTCTCCCACATATTTTTGTGTACAAAATCGTAGCCAGAAAATTTTGCACCAGGGTCAAAATGGAAAACTTACTTATCCAAATTAATCTTAAATAGTTACTTACAATTGTCTGCCCTCCTGATTTGCTGTCTCAGATGTATGCCCTATTATGGCCCTTTTTATGCATCTCCTCTGTGCTCATCTTATTTATCCTCTCCCTCTTTCTCTGGATTTTCCCTTGTCTTTCATTTGTTTATTTTGTATGTGTGTCCCTTTCTCTATTTCTCTCTGTCTGTAAAAAATGTATACATTTGTACAAAAACATTTAAAAAAACATTTCATTATCCTAAACATATTATAAGCCAAGAATAGAGTAATGTTGACTGATAGAACTGGCATTCTGACAAACATAATAACGTCGGAAACTCCTTTAGAAACCCTGGACAAGATCCAGAAATACGAGCAAATTCCATATGTTCGTAACCGATGCAGCTGCTAGTGTACGGAATTTGCTATCCTGCGTTCTGCACACGGGAAAGTGAAAACTCTCCCTGGCATTCCTGGGTGCAGAAGAGAGGTCAATATTCTTGAATAACCTTAATTATTCCCCATGTACATGGACCAAGCCCTTATGTATGATTAGCATGCCTATGCCCACCCACCATAAGGACTCTTTTCACTATGAATGGCTTTAGTATTGGTGATTATGGTTGGATTAAAGATATTTGATACATTTACCATCATTGACCCTAAAACACCAACAGACTAGAGAGACATAGACTGGGCACAGACAAAGGCCATGGTCCCCCTACTATTCTAAGTTTAATATACAGTTAAGCACGTCACTCCTCCTAGCAGGCTCTCAATGCCTCACTAAGCTGTCAGGTGCTGTCAGTGTGTTTATAAACTGTGCTTAGTACTGAAAGGAGCCCTATATAAAAACCTGCCATAAAGTGCAGAATGGCAGGCGGTTTGCGGCAGACAGACTAAAACACTCACCCCATCCCTCCATCCTACACACTTACTGCATCTACTTGTCAATATATTTGCATATTGGTAGTTATTTGGTCATGCACCTTCTACATGACGTTCTGGTACACATGCAGAACAGCCATGTGCAAGCCAGCTATTCTACCCCTTTCCCCCTTTGCCATTGTCCTTGCCCCTGGATATACACAGATACAGACAGACAAGGAATTATAATAATTATAATATTGGAATTTTGTAGCCAGTAGCAAATCTATTTACAGGCCGTATATACTATTAATGGTATTTCCTTAATTACAATAAAGGAGACATTCTGAGCTACATTTAGTGTAAAGGAAAGCACCAACCTAATTTGGATCTTTTTTTATACTATCTACTCTACTCTTTTTTTCATTTATTTTGTGATTCGTCTTTTAACAAATTTAATAAAAAATATAATTTATTTTTTTCAAACAATTTATTGAATTTTTCAGAAAAAAATATTTTCTTATACAGAGAGGTAAGAAAAATCAAGTGTCAGACAAATATAATGAGTTTGACATAAATATGGATTTACATACATAACAGCCCAAATTTAACAGGTATGCAGGGCAAAGTCAAAGCATATGTCAGAAGATATGAAACATGACAGTGTAAAAATAAATCTGAATAATAATCCAAAGTAGGAATATATCTAGATGCTAACCTTCTAGATTTTTTATTAATGCGATCAGCCCATGGGCCCCTAAAGAGCGGGAACCAAGGAATGACGCATATAATATAACAATTTTAAATAAACTATACACTCCATGCCATGTGAGACCAGGGGCTAGATTTACCAAGGTCGATTTGTGTAAAATCACCAGAGATTGCAGTAGTTTAATAGCGATTTTTAAATCGCTGGATTTACTAAAGCAAAATCTCCACAAACTCGTGAGAGATGAGTGGAGATTTAAATCACCGTTGTTTAAATCTCTCTGCCGATTTTTTGCATGAGTGACATACAAATCTCTGGATTTGCTAAGGGGGATATTTAGTAAATCGCCAGATTTGCTGTCAACTCTCCCGAGTTAATTCTCATGGGGGTGAGTGTCGATTTCATAGAAATCGGCACATACTTTGCTTTATTAAGCCCCCAAGACCTGTGAAAAAAATGATAAAAAGTGTAAAGAAATAAAAAATGGCTGCCGCAGCAAGCACTTCACCCTTGGCGTGCAGCTGCCTATAGTACTATAAGTGAAAGCATACCCATGTATTGCAGGGCATGCTTTGGCTTATAGTACTATAAGCAACAGCATGACAAGGGTTAATGGCATGCTGCCGGCAGCATATTGAGTCCGTTACAGTGTTAAATAAAAAAAGTCATCGTCCACGGTACGGTATGATATCAGAGGATGCCGTGCCCGAGGTTATAAATGAGGCCCCTGGCATGACATATGTCATTCGCTGGAGGAACTCTTCAAAAAGAGGAGGATGTCGCCATCGGAAGCACGGATTGTCCCAGCAGCCGTCAAGATGAGCGTCGCCGGGCAACATAGATGACTACAGAACAGTGAGTATCCTAAATATTTTGACATTGCTATTTAAAATGTAAAAAAAAAAGCACTTTATATGTTGTTGGCTATTTTTTAAATTAGTAAGGGATTTTATGGAATGTTTTTAAAACGGGACATATGTTAATTAATTACATATTATTGAGGACATTTACAAGGATATTTAGGGAGCTAAAGGAACAGATACATAACTAGGAAGGAACATATAGGAACGGATTAATAACTATTTCGGGACCTATAGGAACGGATAGTTAATTAGTAAGGGACCTAAGGAGACGGCTGCTGAACTAGTTAGGAACCTAAGTGGGCATCTTCTATTATTAATAGGGATAGAGGACACATAAAATTTTAGAAAAAGAAACATAGCTTATGTAATGGAGTTTGTTAGTGGACAATGACATTTTTAATTTAATACTCAATATGCTGCCGGCAGCATGCGATTAACCCTTGGCATGCTGTCGCTTATAGTACTTTAAGCCAAAGCATGCCCTGCAATACATGGGCATGCTTTCACTTATAGTACTATAGGCAGCTGCATGCCAAGGGTGAAGTGCTTGCTGCGGCAGCCATTTTTTTTTCAGGCCAGGAACTCCAGCGAGTTTTACATAAACTCGCTGGAGTTTAATCGCCACACATGGCTGGAGCTTTACAAATCGGCACTTTAAAAGCGCCTCTTAGTAAATTCAGAGACTTTGGGGAAAAATCGCCCCTCAACTCCAGCGATGTGGGCGATTTTATGGGGGCAATTTAAATCTCCCTTAGTAAATTTAGCCCCAGATGTCTTATGAAACTGAATGCATAAGACATGACATTTAAAACATGAAACACTTAACCCAAAACGCAAAACACAAAACATAAAACACGACGCATGACGGACCTCCTCCTTTAATATTACCCAAAACCATAGTGATACATTAGTGGCTTAGATTTCTTAGAAGTGACCAATTAGTAGACTCAAACATAGACATAATATGTGCGCGCTGATCTGGATCTAGGAATTCAATATAGGTTCCCCATTTTCTATAGAATCTAGAGACCCCTAATAAAAATTATTTTTAACCGTAATTACATCAGTATCCGGTTCTGGAGTGTCCACAACTAATACTACACTTTTGTTTTCTTCTTGTCATTGACTGGAACAGTCAAAAACACACTGGGATCTATACAAAGAGATTGAGATTCAGATACAACTAAACAGACTGGGGAACACTCAGGGTTCCCCACCAATGCAAAGAGAATGGTGAAATCTGACATGTGGAGATAAATGTCCCCCTTACCTTCAGGCTGAATGGATTGCTCGTGGGAAGTATAGTTAAATCACATAGTTAAATCACATACCACTAAACATCTAACATTGGGAGGTATAGTGTTCATATTGAAGTTGATATACTCAGCATGAGTATTCCTGATACATGGAAAAGAATGATGGAACTTGTACTTTCATAACACCTAGAGCGCACATGCATAGGCTAGAAATTGCCTATGCATGTGTTATATACTGTACTTAGGGATAAACTTTCACTTAGGAACCAGGCACATTTTTCTCCTGACGAGTGAAAAAAATTATTCATTTATTTGATTCATAGATCCATCCAGTAAGCATTTGGAAAATTTATATGTATGAAACTAATGAGTTTGTTCTTATTAATTGTGAACAGATTACAGTTCCCCCAGACAGAAAAAACACACAAACATATAAGACATTAAAGTAGTACATCAAAATGCACAAAAGAATACATAAAATTTATATTTTGTTTTCTCATAGCAAACAGTAAAAAAAAAAGATGTATATAAAAAATATATAAGTATATTGAACAGTAGCTTAACAACATGCAGAGAGTCATTGGATTAGAAGCCTCTAGGAAGTTTTAATTTTTTTTTTTTTTTTATGGCACGGACGCTTAATAATTTAGTCCAGCAACTTTTTAACAATACTCTTTAGAGCATTCAAACGTGCTTTAAGTAGCAATTCTAGGACGTCCCAACCATACTCTCCCTCCCTCAAATAAACATAGTTGGCTGGAAACATGGGTTAAAAACAATAAAGTAACGGAACAATACTATTTACAAGGCCATAGTGGATGGGGAAGAGAATGGGCAAGCTTTCCACAAACTCACCAAGTCATTTTCATAATGAAACACATGGAAGGCGTAGAGGGAGCAGCATTAGTATAAACCATGAAAATATAAATAAAATAAATGCAATCAACTAGGAATGAGCCCTTCCTCGTAATGATTTGTTTTTATGGTAACATAAAACTGTGCTGCTCCCACCTCCTGGAAAAAAGGCAGGTTTAACAAGGTGCCCAGCTGTAATTGTACTTCTCTCTAAACCATTTATGAGGGTGTAATGCACAGCAATATTTCAATAAGAACTTTCATTTTTTATTTTGCATGTTCTCTGCAGAGTGAACCCGTCTAGCCACAGTGAGAGAGAAAAAAACAGGAGAGTTGGGTGCCATGAAAGTCTTTCTTTGGCGTTAATTAAGAACTAAGTTTAATTGGAAAAATGTTGCATGCGGCAGTCTAGACTTAAAAATCACATGATGGCAACAGTGATTAAGATATTAGAAGTATATTTAACCCATGTCATGCAGACATGTTAACTAACTAGTCTACAATGGCCACCCGGGTAGTGAATATGTAACTGGGAAAAACACAAACCAGTTTTAACAATTTACTCATTGTAAGAAAAACTTATTATTACATATATTTTTATTTAAAGAAAAGGGCAAAATTTATCAAAGGGGTAAAACCTAGAGCCAGATTTACTAAGCTGCGGGTTTAGAAAGTGGAGATGTTGCCCATAGCAACCAATCAGATTCTAGATGGTTGAGGCCAATACAGTAGAACAATTTAAACATGCTTGGGATAAATATAAGGGTATCCTAAATTGTAAACCAAATTGAGGGTAATTAGGGTCTAGGCTCAGTATAGTTTTGAATAAACAAATGGGCAGACTAGATGGGCCATGTGGCTCTTATCTGCCGTCACTTTCTATGTTTCTATGTTTCTAGATCTCATTTAGCTATTGCATATTAGAGAATGTCAGCTAGAATCTGATTGGTTGCTATGGGCAACATCTCTACATTTCCAAACCTGCAGTTTAGAAAACAAGATTCTGTAATAACAACACAGGGCTTGGCCTTGGGCTTATATTGAATTTTCCAGGTAAGCTGGTACCTTTTGATGTCACCCAGCATTGCCTCTTTTTTTTTTTTTTTGAAGAGAACTAGGCGGTAATGGGTGGTGGTCACTAAAAACAGTATAGAATGGAGATCACTAGGATGCTGTCTGTATTGGTATTTGGTAACTACAAACCCCTGCATTAGTTTGTGATACTTTAAAAGTATTGCAAAATGTCAAAAATTTCTTCTGATGCATTGTGAATGTGTTAAATCATTTCTACAGACAGTAAAAAAAAAAAGATTTTTTTTTCCTGTTTCTTATTTGCTATTATTTTGTGACATTTACATACAGACAGAGGCACTTGCATTGATTATAATCTCTATTTGTAGTCAGCATTACAGAGTACTTTTCTACCCTTGGGCAACATATTTGGGCAAGTAGCTGCATTGAACATAGCTGTTCTGTGCACGTACACTGTATGCTGTAATTGCTTAAAATTCAAATGCACCGTTGTGTACACAGCCCAACCCACTTTTAGAAATTCATCTCCAGGACACACGCTGTGCATGCGTATCTGGATCAGTCCCTCTCTAGGCCCTAGTATGCTGTCTGTATTGGGTAATTGTCACTAGGATGCTTTCTGTATTGATGATTAATCACTAGGATGCTCTATGTATTGGGTGTTAGTCAAAAAGATGCTACCTGCATTGTATAGAAAACATTCTAAATCTTTTTATTGTATGGGAAGCGGAGAGTTAAAAGATTTTAACATGGAGCACATTAAACTCCCGGTGTGGGCGGGCGGTTACTGATGACACTCACCTCTAAAATTGTGGATTGGGTTTCCATCAGATAGCAGGGAGGAGATTTGGGAGAGGGGTATTTAAACCCTCCCAACTAGGAGTTCTGCCTCTTTTTCTCCTGGATTTTCAGCAGGGCAGATCAGTCTGCAAAAGAGCTAAGTATTAAATTACAGTGTAATCACCTTCTCTCACTTTCTTCCTTTCTTTCTCCTTATTCTTGTCTTTACTTATCCCCTTTTCTCTAGCTGTCTACTCTCCTGCTACATCTCACACACCTCTCACATACTCCATAGTCCACACAGTCTTCATTCTTGCCCCCCCCCTTAATAAAGTTGATCCCTGTACCCCCTTCCAGGTCCCTTTAGCCTCTTAATTAGTGCCCCTTGATATAGAGTGCGTCCTTGCCCTTTTAAAGTATCCCCCTCCGCTTTGTTGTAAGTCATGCCCCGTCCACGGCGCTCCATCACCCTACCTGCCCGCCTGCGCGATTCCCCCGATGTGGTGCCGGGCACCCCCCGCGGTGGGGATGCCCGGCAGTCGTCCCAGCAGAGTGGCAGCGCGGATCCGGCCCCTCTCTGCGTCGGCTCTGCCCGGCGGTCCTCGCGCCGGGTGCAGAGCGGAGACGCAGGCCTCAGGCCTGCTTTGCAGCTTGCCGCGAGGCAAGCACTGCAGAGAGGCCGGCGCGGGCGCGCGCACCCAGTGCGCGCCCGAACTTCCGGCTCAGTCTCTAGGAGCAGTGTGGCTGTGCCGGGGGAGATTGTACAGGCTGCTGACAGGCAGTCGGTGCCGGGCAGCCTGTACTCAGTACCCAGGCGGTCTCTGTACCCCTGGACATGAGGGGACCGCAAGGGAGTCGGGGGTTGGCAATTTTAGATGTGGGGGGTGGCGTCTGGCGGGGCAGTGTGGATGACCCGTGCTGCAGCCCGCTGGGTCCCCCCTCCCACTGTTCAGAAGGCCATAGCAGGCACACCAGCTGGTCCCCTGTCAGACATGGGGGAGAGGACTAT
>WWET01003746.1:92790-103245 GCA_011038615.1 Limnodynastes dumerilii | reverse complement strand
TTTGACAAGACAAGCCTGTATCGCACAGATGGGGTACATTTATCGGCTGAAGGCATGTCTTTGTTCCGACCTTACCTTTTTGCATGTTTGAGTGGGGGTTAGGTGTGAGTGAATTAGTTAGTTCCTTTGGTGGAGTTTGATGGTGGCGGTAGCAGAGGGCCCAGCCCAGCTGTGGCGGAAAGCAGGCATAGTTTCATAAGGGGTTCTGGTTGGTTATTATATATATATGGTTATAGTTATATATTTGTTTGGTTAATGGTGCATCTCTCTCTGGTTAGGTCTGTTAAGAAGTTACCGTGGGTAACTTTCTTTGACCTATTGGAAGGCGTGGTGGTGTAGCCGGAGGCTGGAGACGCGCACATACGGGCGGTCTCGGGTTTTACACTTAAAGGAGGTGTTTTGCCGAAGGCTGAGAGAGTGTGCCAGGTTGGGAGGATAGTTAGATAAATGTTTGCTGTTTATAATATGTTGTTTATAATATTATTGTTTATAAGATGTGATAATATTGATATTAATATTGCATGACTTATCAATATGTCGGTTCATACCTGCTTTCTTTGGCCCCCATCAAAAATTTAAAATTAATGATTATTCAAGATCACATTTTGGATCTTTTGATAGCCAATTAAATCAAATAGGAATAGTTACTAATAAAATTTCTTTAGTTCCCAATCAAGTTGTCGGTGTTTTTTATTCTTATGTTATGTGGTAAGGAGGTGAGTGGTATTAGGGGACCGCACGCATCACACCTGGGAAGTTTATGTAAAATACTGCTCGTACTTCAGTGGCTATACATAACCCCATCCACATTACATATTTACACAACACTTTATTAAGGTTCTTTAGTGTGTCGCCTCTTGCTGATATTTTTCCAGTACCACTTTAAGTTTCCACTTTGTCCCTGAATACAACTCATATACAAGTAGGTCTAGTATAAGTAGCCGTAACTCAATACCGCTATTATTGTTGTTGATTTCTATGGCTGCTACAGAGCTCCAGAGCAACACAATATAATGGGAATAGGATATAAATAAAATAAGAACATAAAAGGAAATATAATTAAATGCAGACCATGGAAACTGGATTTCACAGGCTGCCCAAGAGTATAAATATACCCCAATGACAGCAGAGCTGTCATTAGCGTCAGGATGTCCTGCGGTGCAGGACATAAGTTGTGGGGCTCCATAGGGTTTTTTATTTTTCAAAGACCTCCCCCACAGATTAAAAGCTTGGAAAATGGGATCCTAATCAAGATGGTAAGTACTTTTTATTTATAATTTTCATGCCATTTTTTATTCATTTATTTTATGCATTTTAAAATTACCAGTAAACTGTTTTTTTTCATTATTTGAGGTATTACATAAACATTGTTTATTTATAGGGGAGCATTAAATGTTAAGTATTTTTTTTAATGGTAGGGGCTGGCCCTATATTTTTATTAGTAGCTAGGAGGGGTATTAATTTGTGTTTTGTTGCACTGGATGACAGGGCACTTGTGGTTCTCCAAGCGCTAGCATGCCCTGCCATCCTTGGACATGCTGATGCTTGTAGCACTACAAGCATCAACAAGCCCTATACTTGCAAACTGTTTTGTTTTTGCAGATCCAACGCTAAAAACAGATTTGTTTACTGTTACCATAGCAACAGTAGAGAAATCTGCACCAATAGGGAGGCAATGTGAAAGACCCATGTTGAAAACAACCCTGGAACTTTCACATCACCACCCTTGACCCAGGTCGACCGGAAGTACCCCTTTCACATCACCACCAAATACCCAGGATTTTGGCGAGGCCCGGGTATTTTGCGAAAATCCCGGGTATTTGGTGGTGATGTGAAAGGGGTATTACTCAATAATCATCATCATACTCCAGACCTTGTCATATGGATAATAGAGAGGAGATGGAGAAATGTAGGAAAATTAAATATGATGTTGCCTATACAGAAATTTAGTTATTGGGTATACTTTGCCATTTCAGTGATCTATATTTCAACAAATCATCATGCAGCTGGGAAGTGACGACTAATTGCCACCAGTTTCTTCATTGTACACCATTGGTTCTGTGACTTCTGTGGC
The DNA here is from genome assembly GCA_011038615.1 of Limnodynastes dumerilii. Taxonomy (NCBI): domain Eukaryota; kingdom Metazoa; phylum Chordata; class Amphibia; order Anura; family Limnodynastidae; genus Limnodynastes; species Limnodynastes dumerilii. The sequence goes on along the minus strand of WWET01003746.1, from coordinate 101,171 downwards.
TCAGAAGAATCCAGTGCCAACAGGTAAGATTTCATACTAGCCCTAACTATACCATTCCCGAAACCCAAAACTTAAACTTAACTCTCCATCTTAACCAGGGCCGGATTATCCACGGAGCGATCGGGGCGGTCGTCCCAGAGCCCCCACACACAAAGGGCCCCACAAAGATGATGGATGTCACTGATTGTCATTCTCCTCTTAAGCACACTATCGCAGCCACTGTCATATTCCGGCAGATGTGATAGTGTGCTTAAGAGGAGGATGTCAATTACTGACATCCATCCTCTTACACTGTAGCCGGGGAGCAAGGGGGCGGAGCATTCAAGTAGTGCTCCTGTCCCCTGCCTGTACAGAGCTGGCTGCACTATGCACAGCCACTGCTCTGCTTACAAGACGCCACGTGACCTAAGGTCACGTGAGCGTAACAAATCTTCAGAGCATAGTTGCCAAGTCCACTTATAACAAGCGGAATTGGGCTTGTTTTTTTCCTTGGGCTTTTTTTTGCTTGCCACGGGTTGCGGTTTTTGGGTTTGTTTGGTTTTTTTTTCTCTTTGTAGGTGTCGGCAGAGCAGCGGGGAAGAAGATAAAGGCGGGTAAAGTATAGGTGTGAGTGGGAGGGAGGGAAGTTAATAATGGGTTAATAGGTTTTAAATAGAGTGTGAATGAAGTGTGAATGCATACAATAGAATAGTATGAGCTAGAGTAAAGGGAGGGTTACATAATAATAGGATAGGAGGAGGGGGATTAATTTAGTGTGCAATTCAGATATAGATAAATACAAATGTAGCTCAAAGTGTCCGTCAGATTTAGACACTGTAAACAGCGAAGATGCACACTGCGGGTGAAAACAAAGTTTGAGCGCTAATGCATTTGTTTCTAGTGGAACAGTGTTTGAATCGGTTGCTGCTTTCCCCCAAATACTGTATCTTCGCTGTTTACAGTGTCTAAATCTGACGGACACTTTGAGCTACATTTGTATTTATCTATATCTGAATTGCACACTAAATTAATCCCCCTCCTCCTATCCTATTATTATGTAACCCTCCCTTTACTCTAGCTCATACTATTCTATTGTATGCATTCACACTTCATTCACACTCTATTTAAAACCTATTAACCCATTATTAACTTCCCTCCCTCCCACTCACACCTATACTTTACCCGCCTTTATCTTCTTCCCCGCTGCTCTGCCGACACCTACAAAGAGAAAAAAAAACCAAACAAACCCAAAAACCGCAACCCGTGGCAAGCAAAAAAAAGCCCAAGGAAAAAAACAAGCCCAATTCCGCTTGTTATAAGTGGACTTGGCAACTATGCTCTGAAGATTTGTTACGCTCACGTGACCTTAGGTCACGTGGCGTCTTGTAAGCAGAGCAGTGGCTGTGCATAGTGCAGCCAGCTCTGTACAGGCAGGGGACAGGAGCACTACTTGAATGCTCCGCCCCCTTGCTCCCCGGCTACAGTGTAAGAGGATGGATGTCAGTAATTGACATCCTCCTCTTAAGCACACTATCACATCTGCCGGAATATGACAGTGGCTGCGATAGTGTGCTTAAGAGGAGAATGACAATCAGTGACATCCATCATCTTTGTGGGGCCCTTTGTGTGTGGGGGCTCTGGGACGACCGCCCCGATCGCTCCGTGGATAATCCGGCCCTGGTTAAGATGGAGAGTTAAGTTTAAGTTTTGGGTTTCGGGAATGGTATAGTTAGGGCTAGTATGAAATCTTACCTGTTGGCACTGGATTCTTCTGAGCCACAGAAGTCACAGAACCAATGGTGTACAATGAAGAAACTGGTGGCAATTAGTCGTCACTTCCCAGCTGCATGATGATTTGTTGAAATATAGATCACTGAAATGGCAAAGTATACCCAATAACTAAATTTCTGTATAGGCAACATCATATTTAATTTTCCTACATTTCTCCATCTCCTCTCTATTATCCATATGACAAGGTCTGGAGTATGATGATGACGGGAGACACATAAAAAGGCAATAAGGCTGGCTGGACACAGAAGGAGGGGGCAATAAGGCTGACTGGATACACATAACAAGACAATAAGGCTGGCTGGACACAGAAGGAGGGGGCAATAAGGCTCACTATAAATTGGGGGGGGGGAATAATGTGAAGCAGGGGCCCCCCACAATTTAGTTGCCCAGGGGCCCCCGCAGACCTTAATCCGGTCCTGATCTTAACCCTCCATTTCCTACAGCCTAACTCTAACTGTCTCCTCTCCATTGCCTAACTCTAACCTGCTCCTTTTAGCAGCCTAACTCTAATCTTCCCCTCTCTGCAACCTTACACTAACCTTCCCCTCCTCACAGCCTAACCCTAATCTTCAAATCTCTGCAAACTAACCCTAACTTTCCCCTCCCTGCAGCCTAACCCTAACCTTCTCCTTTCCGCAGCCTAATCTTAAACTTTACCTTCTAGAAGAGTTACCTTGATGATATAGGAACATTTAACATGGTACCCAATTCATATAGAAATATGCCCTGACACTAAGCTGTCGGTTGTAAAAGTATCGAAATAGCTATTTTTTCCGCAGCTGTTATCGGTTATTAGCTAAAGACCTTGAAGCCTTAAGTAAGTATTTGAGAAAGAGAGTTTTAAATATAATACATTTATATAATATAAATCAAAGGCACATACCCAACATTTCAGAATTGGAAAGAGGGACAAAAGTTTTCTACATGGCAGAGGGGCATGCCTTGTACCGCCCAGTGGTCATGTCTGTGGAAGTTGGTGTGTCTTGCACCACCCAGAGGGTGGGTCTAGTACTTTGCATAGCACTAGATGTCCAGTCATCATTATGTCTGCCCCTTTTATTAATTCCGCCTTCCATATGCCTGCCCCTTATTAATAGGCCTGCCATCCATATGTCTATTCCTTATTATTTGTCCAACCATCCATGTCTGTCTCTTACTATTTATCCAGCCATCCATATGTCTGCTTCTTTTCATATGTTCCAGCCTCCATATGTCTTATTCTTCTTGTATGTCCAGCCTCCATATATATGACCCTTTAATATGTCTAGCCTCCGTATGTCTGCAGCTGATTATATGTCCATCCATCCATATGTCTACCCCTGTTTATACTGTATGTCCAGCCATCCATATGTTTTCTTCTTTTTCATATGTCTAGTATTCCATATGTTTGCCATTTATTATTTGTCCAGCCATCCATATGTCTGCCCTTTATTATTTGTCCAGTCTTCATATGTCCAGCTTAATATAATTTTATTTAATATAAATGTATTTTCTCTTACCTTTGATTTTTTCACTCTTCTCCCTTCTGATTCTTTCCTCCATGTGCTCCCACTCTGTATCTCCCTTTCTGCTAATCAGCAGTGGTCATGTGATGCGGCCAAATAAACAGGGCTGGTTATTCACAGTTGCTATGGGAGCCCTGTAGGTCCAAATCTGTTTTCTATAATGGCAGTGACCAAATATATTAGGTTACTGCCAATACAGCAACAGATTTGGTCCTACAGGACTCCCATAGGAGCCATGTATTACCAATACTGTTAACGTGAAAAAAGCCAGGCTGCATATTACAGTGGCCCCGCACGGACTAAATTCATTACAAAAAACCCCAGAAAATTTGTCCCGAGAGTCTCTTCGGATCTTTTGGGACAAATAGTAAAGCGGGCAGGACAGGATGACAATGTAACTACCAATGTATCAAGAGTGTCCGCTAGGGAATGAAAAAACAGATAAATAGACTCCTAAGAATCTATAGATCCTCTGACAACAGAATATATTCTTCCACAGTTCCTTTTTGTCTTACTCAATTTCCTTTCTCTCCTTAGTCAATATTTAAATATGATACTACTTCACAGCTTGCCTTTCCACCTTCCTTTCCCTTGTTCTACGGCGTGAGATCTCCACAGAAGTCCGCTTATTTACGATAAGTTTATCCTCTTCTCCTGATCATCCAATTAACAAGTCCTCATAGTCCATAGAAAACAAAATACACCCCTGTGAAGAATCCCTTGCCAGATGACTTCCCTCTTATACTGTTGCGCTCACCTTCAGATTCCTCTCCTGGTCAGCGTATCAACAATTTGGTGTCCCACTCCTTAGGATCCTTTAATACCTCCGGCCACCGATATCAGGAACAGATCTTCTCCAGAAATTCCACAGCCCCGAAAAAGAGAACAAAGAAGATACCCCTGTGTAGGATTCCCTACCAGGTAATATTGCTCCTCTTATTTAACTGCTCACCTTTTCTTTCCCCTCCAAGCAGGCATGTAACTCACGGCTGGATTCTTCACTCTTTATCCAGGAATATCCACCGCTGCATCACAGGATCCGATTCACTGCTGTGCTGAAGGGGTTAACGTGAAAAGTAACAGAATCCGTAGTGCACTACAGCTAATCAGCAGCCGGGCCCATCACTCGGATCTACTCACCAGCTGCTTCCTTCTTATATCGCGTTGTATATATTGCTCCTTCAGAATCCTCCTGAATTTCAAATAACAGACCCTTTTTTTTCCCCAATTTAACAGGTCCGTTTTATTCTTTAAATAAAATTCAATAAAACATGATAAAGAAAACACTGGTCTTCTTTTCTTAAGCATCTGGGATACCCTCCCTCGCAGGGGGAGACCCTTAACTAATGTACACCCCTCTCTCTACTCTCTCTCTAGATGTTACACACTTTGCAGACGGAACTTGCTGTGTAAAGGGGCCCCCACAAACTATTCCCTGCTAGTGGACAGAGAGTAGTTAACACTATGCACATAGACAGAGTCTCTCACCACCTGCCTACCTGGAAAGCATAGACCTCATACTGAAGAATAATTTCTTTTGGTTTGAGGGGCAACACTATCAACAAAAGGCAGGGACAGCGATGGGGATGAAATTTGCGCCCCCATACGCTAACATCTTTATGGCGCGGTGGGAGGAGGAGTTTGTGTACAAGTATCCAGGAAGAGAGAGGCATCTAGGTATCTATTTTAGGTACATAGATGACCTAATTTTCAGGAGTCCCTGAAGAACTTTTGTGCATATTTGAATGACAATCAATGGGGGGTGAGATTGACATTCAATATAAGTAACACAGGGGTATCTTCTTTGTTCTCTTTTCCGGGGCTGTGGAATTTCTGGAGGAGATCTGTTCCTGATATCGGTGGCCGGAGGTATTAAAGGATCCTAAGGAGTGGGACACCAAATTGTTGATACGCTAACCAGGAGAGGAATCTGAAGGTGAGTGCAACAGTATAAGAGGGAAGTCATCTGGCAAGGGATTCTTCACAGGGGTGTATTTTGTTTTCTATGGACTATGAGGACTTGTTAATTGGATGATCAGGAGAAGAGGATAAACTTATCGTAAATAAGCGGACTTCTGTGGAGATCTCACGCCGTAGAACAAGGGAAAGGAAGGTGGAAAGGCAAGCTGTGAAGCAGTATCGTATTTGAACATTGACTAAGAAGAGAAAGGACAGTGAGTAAGACAAAAAGGAACTGTGGAAGAATATATTCTGTTGTCAGAGGATCTATAGATTCTTAGGAGTCTATTTATCTGTTTTTTCATTCCCTAGCGGACACTCTTGATACATTGGTAGTTACATTGTTTTTAAATATTGGTATTCCCTCACCGTTTAGGGTGGGGAATTTCTTCATATTTATCTGGGGGTCTGTGACGGGTGGAACCCCAGTATTGGAGGGTGACCAGCGGAGGGTGGCGCAGCCTGAGAAATATCTATTTTTGCTTAGGACAGGATGACAGTCTCCCAAAAGCAGGACTGTCCAGCTAGAATCGGGACAGTTAGGAGTTTTGCATATATGATATTTTAGTAAAATAATGAGTATAGTGGTTTTAAAGGGTGTGGATCTCTGCTGAGAACTGCCATTTCAAACTCTGCTTCAAAGAGGCAAAGCAATCAATCCCCCCAAAAATCTAACCCCAACCCTTTCCCTAATTCTTACCCTAACCCCCCCCCCCTTCTATGACCCAAACACTCTCTTTCCCACAGCCTGACCTTAACCCTTTCTTCCCCCTCAGCCTAAACCTAAGACTCCTTGCAGCCTGACTCTTAAGTGTCCCATCCCTGCAGCCTAAAGTTACACTGCGCTACATGCAGGCTGATCCTAAAATTACCCCCCTCCCCCCCTCCATGATCCAACCCTCCTTTCCCCAGAGCATTACACTAACCCTCCCTTTCCCAGAGCCTACTCTAAACCTAAAAGTCCCTAAAGAGGTTTCTCACCTCTCCAGTGGGGTCCGCAGCAGGCAGTGGGTTTCTCTATTTCTAAAACAACCATTTCTTGCCGGAGACTGACAACGGTTTTAAACAATAGCAGCACTAGGTACACATAAACAACATATTGAACTCAAAGACGACTAATATTGTATTTCAGAGAACTAAGCCATTTAGTGGCTGATTTTGCTAGGCAATGATATAACAACACAATAATTGTAATTTTATTTTTAATTAATAAAATATATTGACATTTATTATACTTTTATACAACATAAAAATGAATGAAGAAACAGTTCTGCAAAAAGCCTGGCAGAAATAAAAACATGTTTCAGATGTGCTAGAGCAATAGAGACAGAACGACCAGAAAGTAAACAGTTACCAGAATACATAGTCTAGAAGGGACACTGAAGACATATTAATGCCAGTATATCAATGTGGTTTTACAGTAATAATCTCCTTTTAGGACATTAGGACTCAATTCACAGTTTGCATTTGAACGTGTCACCACTCAACCATGTACTTTTAAACTGTACAAACCCTCTTTTAAATAAAGTGCAATGATCCACCATCAATTAACTTCTGGAACTATGCATACTGTGAGTGAAAGCCAACAGAGGTGTTATTGCATTGTTTAAGCTTCAGATAGAGAGGGAACTGATAAATGAATGCAGGGAAAGGGTAAGTGCTACATTGTTATCTGTGACCTGAACTTTTGCTGTGAGTGAAATCCATGGTTGCTGTTTAAACTTGGCCACAAAACATAGTAGGGCAAATGCGAACACAAGTTGGGGCATTAAAGGTGAAGGATTTGCCAGTGGCTAATTCTATGCTAGACAGAAAAGTGGTTCAATAAGTAAATTTTCAGCTAAAAATCAAATTTCAATAATGATAAACATCTGTAAAAGCTAGTATGGATAGTAAACAGCAGCTCTTCGCTTGCTACTGTGAGTTTCAAAGTACCAGCAATCAGAAAGTTAGTACTCAATCATTGCATTCTATGCTTCAGGGTACTTTTACACCCGGTAGTGTAAAACACTACTACAGATAAGCTAAACTGCTTGTTACATGATGTTTTATTTGTGTTTTATGGCATGCAGGCACTTAGAATTAGTAAAATTATTTATTTTAAATAATACACTATGTCGCGATTATTATCATTTTGTTTACATGTGGATGGTTTTTGCTGAAAACATAGCCATGTGGTGACTAAAGGCCTCATTTACTAAACTCGATTTGGTCCAAATCGACCAAACTCCCGGGAGTTTGGCTGTGATTAACAAATCGCCGTATTCACTAAAGCCAAACTCCCGGGACTTGAGCCTTTGGCCAAATTGTCAAGACAAACATTGATGGACAGAAATCGTCCAGATGTTTGCCATTTAAAAGATATAACTCGTCGCATTCACTAAAGGCAATTTGACTAAATCGACTTTAGTCCGACGTCAAATCACTGTAAAAAAAATCGCCTGCTGTGTGGGGCAATTTCAGTGAAAGCGGCCGACACTGACCCTGAAAAACACGTCAATATACTTGACATGTGTTTTTCAGTGTACCAAAGGCAGGCAGCATGGTTGTAAGGCTTAGCCTTGCTGCGCTGATAGAACTACAAGTGTCACCATTGCTGATCCTTGTAGTTCTATCTGCGTCAGCATGGTAAGCCATATAGCCAGGCTGCACTGCGTGCTGTAAAAAAAAAATCTCGATTTTGCCCTTTATAAAGCAACGCTTATCGACGGTGATTTAAAATCGTTCAAGATAAGCGCCCCTTTGTGAATACCGCGATTTTTCCCAAAAAATTGTGGCAAAATCGCGAACATGAAAAATCGATGTTTGTAAATGAGGGCCTAAGAGCAGTGGACCAGAGGTCATCATACATTTACCACTTATTTTACAAACTCCCCCATACATCACTTTATGTTAGAGAGGATTAGAGTCAGGATCACGCTACCTAGGTGATAGGTTTATATCTGGTGAAGCACTATAGGGTGTTACCCTGTGCATTTAAATACTGCACTATATTATTTTATCTGTTCCTATTTCATGATAATTGAACTCCCTCAATCTGCACATTTATTTATTTTATTTATTTATTTTTTCCTTTAAACAAAGTTTGTCTTCTGGCCCTCCACTTGTTCCCAAGTTTTATATACATATATATATATATATATATAT
>WWET01003746.1:20388-31850 GCA_011038615.1 Limnodynastes dumerilii | reverse complement strand
GCCGCCATCTTGGAAAACGTCACATGACTCCCGCGGCCAATCCTGAAGCAGGCCAGGGGAGCATGTGACGGAGGAGCCAATCAGCTGCAGGGGCGGGCTATTTAAACCCCTGTCAGCTGTGGCTCATTGCCAGAACTTCGTTGTCTTCCACGTTGGAGCCTGGTTCCTGTTACCCTGTCTAAGCTGCTGGATATCTCCTTCCTGCTTGCCTCGCAGTGTACCAGCCTGAATCTACAGTCTGTCTGACTTACCTGCATCTTGCCTGCAGTCTGCCTGACCTACCTGCATCCTGCCAGATCTATCTACCAACCTGTCTGTTCGGCAGCTCCAATCCTTGTCTACCTACCGGCCCATACAGCAGGACTTATCTATCCTCATTAGCGTGTTGTACCTATAAGGCGCATTGATCCTGTTCTACCGTACCTAGCTGCCTATGCACCATCATTTAAAGCCACCCAGCTTCATATACGCAGCCTCTGTCCAACCACCCACACCCAGTCCTAACCAACCCAGGAACGTGACACAGTAAAGGGGAGAGGGGACAACCCTTTCGGGTCCCCCTCTCAATATGAAACACCCTCGATTTACACCCGTTGCTTATCACCTGCGTATAAGGGGAGGTGTATAGGTCCCCCAGAATCTCAGCAAATGATCCAGGAAAGCCGAAGCGGGACAGTGACTCCCATATATGGTCCCAAACGACCATATCATAAGCCTTTTCGGCATCTAATGAAATAATCAACTCAGGATTGGAGCCACTGTCCCGTTCTGCCCGTTGCACCACCGCCAGAACCCTCCGTATATTGACCACCAAGTGGCGTCCCATTATAAACCCGGTCTGGTCACAATTTACGATTCCAGGCAACATGACCTTCAGACGCTCCGCCAAGATCTTAGTGAAAAGCTCGTAATCCAAGTTTAACAAGGATATCAGTCTGTAGGAGGCTGGGGAGGTCAGATCCCTGCCAGGCTTTGGCAGGACTTTAATAATAGCTGCGTTGAAGTAGGCTGGGATAGTCTTTGAGGTTATAATGTCATTATAAAAATTTTGTAAATGGGGGGCTATGTCATCAGAAAGAATTTTAAAAGAAACTCCCCACTAAACCCATCTGGACCCAGTGCTTTCAACAGTTTAAGTTGCTTTATTGCCCCCTTAACTTCAGCCAAGGTTATCTGCGCCTCCAAAATACCCTTTTGTGCTCCCGTTATCCGAGGCAGGCTTAACTCATCCCAAAAAGAGGATTTTAGAGTGGCTTTTATTGGCTCTTGCTTATATAGGTCTAGGTAATATTGCCGCAAAACCTCTACAATTTCAGGTCCGCTACAAACCTGAGAGCCTGTATTATCAACCAGGGAAGCGATAAAGTTGGATTGTCGTTCACCTTTGATCAGGATCGACAAAAGCCTTCCCGGCCTATTTCCCCATTTAAAGAACTGAAAATTCCTATTTGCTGCTGCCTTATCCGCGAGTCGGCCCAGGATTCCCTCTAGATGTATGGAATGATATTGATAGTTCTGGAGACGTGTAATATCCAAGGCCTCCAGGTAGTCCTGAAACGCCCTGGATAAGTTCTGCTGTGCTGCAACATAAGCAGCATTCAGTTCCCTTTTATTCTTAGCAACAAAGGAAATTATGGACCCCCTAGCCACCACTTTAAAGGTTTGCCACAGCAGAGATGGGTTATCCAAGTGAGGGTTGTTATTGTATATGAAAACTGAGCAGGGGGCTTTCAGCATGTTCCTAAAACTTAACGTGTTTGTGAGATAGGTCGGAAAGCGCCATTGTCTAAAGTCAGCCCCCTTAGCCCCAAATTCTAGTTGAATCCAAACAACCCCATGATCAGATAAAACTATATTCTCTATCTGTGCATGAGAAGTTACAGACACCAAAGACCAGCACATAATCTATTCTGGACATGGTTCCATGTGCAGCTGAGAGACAGGAATAACTTCGTTCCCCGGGGTGCTTCAGCCGCCAAATATCTATGACTCTTAATTTAGTACCTATCTGCCTAATCCCAAATCTTTGTTTAGTTCTAGCGGTTCTGGTTCTCCCTTGCCTATCCAACATGCCAGACGCTACGATGTGTAAATCTCCCCCGAGTATCATCTCAGTGTCAGCATGTGCATAAAGTTTGCAAACCAAAGATTGGAAGAAGCCTTGGGAGTAGCCGTTAGGCGCATATATATTAAAATAAGCATTAAAATAAGCTTACGGTTAAACAAGGACACCTCCAATATGACAAACCGCCCCCCTTTGTCGATTAGTTGGAAGTGTATGGCATATTTTATGTTCTTGCGAAGAAGTATTGCTACGCCCCTTGCTTTGGATGTAAAAGTTGCTGCCGCTAGGAGTGAGTAGCCTCTAGTATTCAGCTTTAGAGCCTCCTCACTAGTCAAATGGGTCTCTTGTAAGTACACGATATCCAACTGTAGTTTTTTTAAATAAGCAAACAATCTATTTTGTTGGGCGAATGTATCCCTCCCACATTCCAAGAGCCCAACTTACACGTGGTCATCTAGTTATTTTTGAGTGGATGTCTAAGTAAAGAGCATTGATTCTCCAAATACCTTGCGTGTACAGTTGGTCAATGGCATGACCCAGAGCACAGACAAAACATAACAATAAAACAGAACAAACATTGAATAACAGAAATATTTAGAAGACCCAATAGAGAGACTTAGTCTCCTATTCTGGCATATGCCAATCATGGAACTTCCGTGAAAATTTCTCATGCTATTCTTAAGTCTATCACAAGCTCTCTGTCTTAAGTCTATCACAAGCCCCCTCTCCCCCCGCCCCCCCCCCCACTATAATAATAAAAGCAGTGAGTAACCACAGCTTGATACCAGGTATCTAGTAACATATAAGAGAGAACACACCCCTTATGATAAATCTCCCTACACAAAAAAGAATACTATCAGTGTCAGCCCTATTATATAAATGTATTAAGCTATACTACACAGAGGCATAAAATTCCGGAGAAGGCAAGCGAGTGCCATTGTAAACGTGTAGCACCCCTATAATAAACAGGATCAAGACAAAGTTCCAAAATGCCAGGCTCGCAGCCTGGATACCTGAATATGTTTGGGAGTCACCGCCGTCTTGGGTCAAATTGGAGGGCGGGTAAGCTCTCGGACAAAGGCCCTAGCTTCAGCAGCCGAGGTAAAGTCCTGATGGGAGTCCCCAGTGTAGATCCGCAGCCGCGCAGGGTATAGGAGGGCAAAGCGGTGCTTTTGCTTTACCAAGGAAGTGCAAAGTTCAGAAAACTCTTTCCGTGCCTTTGAGACCTCTGCCGAGTAATCCTGGAATACGCGAAGGGTATGTCCTTCCCAAGTGATAGTGGATCGTTGTTTGCATGCCGTCCAGATCTGCGATTTGTGAACATAGCTGAGGCATTTAAAAATAATAGGCCGTTGAAGAGTCTGAGGATTGTCTCGCACCTGGCCTAGGCGGTGCGCACGTTCCACCACCAGTGATGCGCAATTATTTTGGATCCCCAACAGCGCGGGTAAGGTATTCTGCAGAAAGTCAAACAGGTGCTGACCCTTGAGAGATTCTGGGAGGCCTATTATGCGAAGGTTACTGCGGCGAGACCTGTTCTCCAGGTCATCGATTTTTGCCCACAAAGAGTGTTGATCCTTGGTTACTGTAGTCATCTGCTGCTTAAGTGCGCAAACATCATCAAAAATTTCACCCATTCGTTGTTCAACAACAGTAACATTCTGTGATATCTGTTGGAGTTTCTCACCCAGATCTTGGACCATCTCTGTAAATTTCTCTGCTTGGGCTTGTAGCATGGGACCCATTGTAATGTTAATGGCCCTTACCACATCCGCGTAGCTCACTGGAGAGGGGTTCAAATCAGGGGCAGGTGAAGTTTTCTGGCTGTCCACTTGGTCTCCCGATGGGCCAGGGTTGCCGTCAGGCTGCTGAGTGAGGGTTCCCGCCGCCGAGTTTGGTGCGGCGGCCATCTTGGAGGCCTGCTTGAAAGATTCGCCTCACTGACGCTGTGCTCTGGACATCGTTGCGGGGTGCAGGTATTTGTCCATCCGAGTCTGTGGACCCTTAGAACAACAGGGAGCGTCCCTTCTCTCATCAGTAAGTGGTCCGGTGCAGATATAGAATATATTAAGGGAGCGGGGTGACGGAGCCAGGGATGTCTGCGACCGCTCACATAGCAGCCGGAACCAAAAGTTCTTATTGTGTATTATTTAATAAATTTTGTTATTTGTTTATATCACTTTATCCAGTATTTTTTATAGTTTAATCATTATTCTAGTGACCCGATTGCGCCGGACTATTTTTGCTTTTTTCTTTGTATTCAATTTGTAGGAGTTTTGCAGGACTCCAGTCCTGGCTGCAGACACACTAGAATTTTTTATTTATTTTTTGATATATATATTTTTTACTTCAGGGGTTATTTTATATTGTTTTTGTTTTTGTTAGCCATAGTAAAACCCTGCTGAATTGCAGGGGAAGGAAAATTTACAGAGAATTAAAGTTCAAAGGCTTGTTGCTATCTCTGTATAAAATACAGATACCTAGTCTCTGTGCTCCCAATATACTGCTGCTTAAGGCAAACACGGAGGGCACCATCCAACCCCAATATTCTCTTACTTACACAAAGTATATCAATATACAAGTATTACATCGAAAATTTGCCGGCATGAGACCGGATCCAGACCCCCGCACATTTTCCGTATATGTGCGAGGGTCTGTACGTCTGAAAGAGAGGGGAGTGCACGCCCCCTGTCATTCCCCTCTCTCGTGCGGGCTAAGCTGCCATAAGCCTGCATTAACTCAGTAGTGCGGATAAGCCCCCTGCCACACTGTACACTTTGAATACTTGAATGCTTTGCCCCGCTCACTTTAGTGGGCGGAAGGGAAGCACAGCCCACATCCTATGATTGTTTGTATGGTAGGGTTACTATTGTAACCCTAGCGTAACATCTGGAGGGGACATGAGCACATACCTTGCATGCGTAAGTGACCTGACGTTATCAGGTCTGGATCTGGCCCACAGAGCGCTGTATATAATGCAACACAGATCAATAATAAAAGTCAATAATAAATTCATAATCATCTACAAGGGATTCTTTATATTAGCCAATCAAATAGTTCAGTAATATTCATAGTTCTATGGACAGATTTATTCTTCAGCAGCTCTGGAATGTAACTCTAATGGCTTCTCTCAGATCAGGTGACAGTGTTTAGTATATAAAGACAGAAAGAGAGACATCTAATTGTGTAGCACCCTGTACATTATCAGCATATTTTACACTCAAATGACTTCTCTCTTGTTTCTAAGCGTATCAAACATCACCTCTCAATCCTTTCAGGGTGTCCTCATTACACTTTCCGTCTTCTCTCCATTATGATGTCAAAAAACAAAGTGACAAGCGCCCTTCTCCTCGTGTGGTAAATTAACACTTTCGGGGTCAGGTATATAGCAATATCAACTACTCATATTTCCTTCTTTGATTTTTTCACATATAATTTGTAGGTCTTTTTCCTTTCATTCTCTCGTTCCTCCAAAAAAGTAAGAACACAGTCCTACACATCTAACAATTAATACATCTGTATAATTTTAGAATAATGCATGCTTTAAAACACAATCTGAATACACTGCACTATAATGCCATAAAAAAAAAAACTGAATAGCAGCGTATTGTTGCACATTTTGCCCAATTTTTTTTTTTATATTCAAATTTTTAATTCTTTTAAACAAAAGAGTTATACATGTTATATTAATGTTTCCAATCATTACTATCATTAAACAACATAAATGGCACAAATGTAAGTTTAATATACAAAAAGTATTCAGAAACATGAAAACTTGTATAGGCTGCTGCATTACACAACTGTCTATTTTCCTATACATACTTCCATTTGCATATTTCAAGCATGGTAATTTTCAGTATGACCTATGAAACTTGCTACTGTCAAAACACTGGATAGAGGGCATTCATTTTGTATATCTTGCATGCACTACTGCTGCACATAACCTCTGTATCAGGTTCATTGTGCTCAACGCTGTCTCCCTAACCACAAACACCATATCTCGCCGGAGATTGCAGGCAATTTTAAAGCACTGAATTACTAAAGTAAATTTATTGAAGTAAATACAAGCTAAAATTGTCAACTGGTTTATTATAAACTTGCTGTAGAAAAAATATGCTACGGCGAGTTTAAAAAGACAGAGCATACAAATAGTATAGTATACATACAAACATATAGTATGCTGTATAGTAAATACAGTGATTTGTAAAATCTCTGTCAACTCGCTTTTAACACTAGTGAGAAAATAGAGGTGGGTGTGAGTGTTGATTTACTAGAAATCAGCACTCTTTTGGCAAAAAAAACCCCACCATTTTTCATAAAATATATACCAAAAACAAATAAAGTATAAAGCCTATTTATTTAATGTTGTAACAGGTAGTATCTGGTGCCCGGGAATGTAAACAGACCCACCACAGTAGTTCCTACCCGATCATGCAGAACCACAATGAAGGAGACGCGCTGTTCCTCCCTCGATTCTAGGTGCAAAGCTCTCAAAGGTTGCAAAGGAAATTACACAATTAATTTCCTGCCAAAACCTATATAAAACCTGTGGGAGAGAACGGGGACGTTAGGCCACGGGTGAGGAAATAGTCATCACTGGCCAAGGCCTCAGACACCTTCTTTTCGCCAAACACTGGCAAGCGGACAGAACCTTACACATGCATACAGATTCCATCCGCACCCATGGGAGAAGGGAGCACACAAACAAACATGTAGATATACTCACCATAGAAGCTTGTCACCTTTATTGCTGGACCTCTCGCCGGCCGTCACTCCTCCAATGGACCAAACTTACCTGTGGAAACCTTCTACACCTGTGGATGCCTCCTATAACTAGGACCTAATCAGGAAGTAATGCCCACCTACTCATGGGGTCTTGCGCCACTGTGGTCTAACCATGGCCTATCGCCCGCCTTCCAGGAGCCTAGCTCTCACTTGTTCCAGGGCCTAGCGCCCTGCTAACCTAGGGTCTAGCATCCTCCGAACCAAGTACAGGGCCAAGCGCCCGCTACACAGCACAAAGCCTGTCGCCCTCCATGGACCTAGTGTTCAACTTAACAGATAGGCCGGATGCCTGAACCTAACTAGGGCCTAGTGCTTTCTAACCAACTCGGGGTCTAGCACCCAACACTAATCAAAATAGGCCTAATGCCTGGACCTAACCCAGGGCCTAGTGCCCTGTAACTGTATAACTACCTATAGGGCCTAATGTCTGTTCTACAAGGGCCTAGTGCCCCTATACCTAAGAAGGCCTATGCCACTAAAAGGCTTAGTGCCAAATGTCCCAATGTGGCTTATTGCCCTCCGATGGGGGTCCTCATCCCCAATATTCATGGAGCCAGATCCCTGGTGGTCCAGTGGGGTTGGGGGCCTCAGTCCAGTCCAGATCATGGGCGGACAGTGGAGGCAGTAGGGAAAAGTTCTGATGGGATCCTGAGTGCTGCCAACTGCTCGTTGCCAAGGGGGTGTGTCAGGGCTTTTATGCTCGTTCCCCAGGGGTACCAGATGTTACAGCCACTTACCTGTCTGCACAGGATGGGAGACAATGAAGCCAAGTGAAGCTCTTTTGCAGGGCTCTCCATTGCCTCCCTTACCGTATTCTCATCTTCCAGTGCCACTGTCGCTTCTAATCTCTCTTTGGGGGAGGCCCAGTCCTCCCCTTCTTCTGCAAGCCAGCCCTCCATAAGGGCTGGGCTTCTGCAGTGTTCGGCCGTTTCTGTCCCCTTTCTTCTGCATGGCAGTCTTCCAACTTCAGCCTCTTCTGGCCCCTTACTTGCTGCATCTCCCCTTTTGCTTTAGCCTCTTCTGGCTTCTGTTCTGCTCTGTTAAAGGGAGCACTTTACTTGGTGGCTCCCCACCACCAACTGAGCTCAAGCCTCACAGCAGCTCCTTATATGCTGCTGTGAGGGGGCGGAGACAGTGATCTGGCATGCTGCTATTGGTTCACAGCAGTGAGCCATGATTGGCTAAATACTGTAAACAATTGCTGCCTCCCCATTGGTTGCTAGTCCACTGCATCTGTCACAATGTAATTAAATTAAAATATATGTGTCATTTTAACCATTGCCATAATTAAATGTTGCCCGTATATGTTATAATATATATTGACTACTGTTTAGCTAAATATTTTCTGTGTGTATGTATATTTTCATAATGCAAATGATACTGTAATTATCTATATGAGTGTGGGCATGTAAGGGTTAATAGTATTAGTCCTGGTTGGTTACTATGTACTGTTGTTCAGTTAATGTGTCAGCATAAATGTCTATTCATATAATACAAATAATCTTTGAACAGTAGAAAAGGTGTATAAATGTTGTAAAAATTCTTTCTTAACTTTAGGCTTCATACTTCAGTCGGATCTGATTGGGGGGATGAGATGTGCCTTGTTTTCTGTATTTTGCTGGAATGTTCCATCAAAGGTTATAAGTAGGGGACCAATTGTGCAGCTCCCATTTGCTGAGGGACAGTCATCAGTATGGACCATCTCGTGGGATCAACACAGAAGAAGATGTGTTTAGCAAGATACAGAAGATTAATACTATTACCTCTTACATGCCCACACTCATGTAGATAATTACATACACACAGAAAATATTTATCTAAGCAATAGTTAATATACATTATGACATAAACAGACAACATTTAATTATGGCAATGGTTAAAATTACACATATAATTTAATTTAATTACATTAAACACATATGCTTTATACTTTATTGGTTTTTGTTCACAAATATTACACATACTAATTGCGGCCTAACTTATGCATGGTGCTACATGTCATTAACCCTTCGCTGTAGTGAATAGTCGCTGTAGTAAATGGTCCATGGTACACTAACTTGCCATAGTTTAACTGAAACCCTCCATAGTTAAATTGACGGCCATCGCTGTTGTTTTAAAATCGTGGGGGAAAAGCGCCTCCATGGCAAATGCGATTTAAAAGAAAAAAAAAATGGGCGCCAGTCTACAGCGATGGCTGTCTATTTTAAGAGGCAAGTTAACTCGCCCCTTAGTAAATCTGGCCCCATGTCCCCACCAAATCACAAATATCATGATATACCTCCCAATCCCCTAAGACCATCTCCTTCTCTTTAGTACAGTGGCTCAGTGAGTAGCGTTAAGGAACTTGGTTTGTAGCTCCAATGGGGCAGGGACCGATGTGAATGTCTAATATTCTCTGTAAAGTGCTGGGGACAAATTGTGGCACTATATAAATCGGTAATAATAATACCAATCTCCAATTGTTATTGTTCATTTTTAGAGTGACAATCATAGTATGCAATGTCATCAAGGAAAAAATTCAGTCTTTCACATGAGAAACCTATTGACCTTCTTTTGTAAGAAACTGTACTATTGTAAGTGGAACTCAACAAACATGGAGGGAGAAAATAAAAAGTTAACAAGATGCACCCAGGTTGGAATCCTAATCATAACAAGAGCTACCCACGTGGTCTTTCTATTTCTGTTGACAACACTGAAATATTCCCTACTCACCAAGCTTGCTGCCTAAGTGTTACACTTGATTTTGAACTGTCCTTTATGCCCCACATTCAATCTGTTTCTAAATCCTGTTATATACACTTAAAAAACATTTCCAAAATTTGAAGATATCTCTCACAAGAAACTGCTAAAACTCTCATTCATGCACTAATTATCTCCCGCATTGATTACTACAATGCCCTTCTTATTGGAATACCACAATATAAAATTACCCCTCTACAGTCTATATTGCATGCAGCAGCAAAACTGATCTTCCTTGCAAAATGCTCAACTACAGCTAGTCCACTCTGTCAGTCTCTACATTGGTTGCCTGTAAACTACAGAATCAAATACAAAATCCTCTTGCTAACCTATAAAGCCATAAGCAACACTGCGCCTGCAAACATTTCCTCACTTGTCTCAAGATATATCCCAGTTCGTTCTCTCAGATCATCACAAGATTTACAACTCACTTCTGCACTTCATAAATGCTCTGATTACAGGACTTCTGCACCCACTCTCTGGAATAACCTTCCTCGCCCGTTAAGACTATCTACTACAAACTTTCAAGTGCTCCCTTAAAACTCATCTCTTCAGACAAACTTATCAAATTCCACAACCTTCCTAAGCATTAAGTACCATATTAACAAACACTTCTGCCTTTTTACACATTATTAACACATACCCGCACGCTCTCTTTCTATTCTACAATGTTACTAACACTTCTGTGTGGCTGGATCATACAGAGCACTGAGAGCACTTTTGCCATACACCCTGACTGGTTCATTGTGTGATATATAGCACTTGCCCTTATGTATCAAACCCACTGTCCTATAGGGCCTGATCCAGACCCACGAATGAGCGCGGAGCGTATTACCGCTCAGCGTAAAAACTTTGCAATCCCCCAACACTCCCCTTACTTTTATTTCCTTACGCCAGCTAAACCCTACCCTAACTTTTCCCTGTGTTGCGTCACCTGCCCATTTGTACTACCGCAACGTAACTAGGTAACCCAGCCCATACTGTACGATTTAAATACCTCCCCGCGCCTACATTTTCTAACTCCAGCGTATTACTCTTAAGAAGTTAGGAATTTACGCAGGAAAACATCTGCACACGCATGCGCAGAACGTTTGAAATGTCGATTTTACGCTGATGGCTGGCGTAACCACGCGAGCGGCCGTAGGT
The DNA here is from genome assembly GCA_011038615.1 of Limnodynastes dumerilii. NCBI lineage: Eukaryota > Metazoa > Chordata > Amphibia > Anura > Limnodynastidae > Limnodynastes > Limnodynastes dumerilii. The sequence continues at coordinate 21,115 of WWET01003746.1, read as the reverse complement.
CTGGATCAGGCCCATAGAGTGTAAGCTTGTGAGCAGGGACCTCCTACCCACCGGGTTGTAACCATATTTCCGACGGTAAAAATACCAACAATAAAAATACCTCCACGAGGGTACCGGCGGTGAAAATCCCGACACCACAAAAATACCGGCGATGAAAATCCCGACACCAAAACAATACCGGCGATAAAAATCCCGACACCAAAAATATACCGGGCAAAAAAATTACCGGCCCCTAAAAAATCCCGACACATAAAAAAATACCGGCACCCAAAAAATATCGGCACCCAAAAAATACCGACGCATAAAAAATACCGGCAAAAAAAAAATACCGGCAATTTAAAAACCCTCCCGCTAAGCAGTACCCCACAATAAATACTTACAGTTATAATCCCGACTCCCATGACGTCTGGTCAGGTCCTGATGTTTAGCATCGCGCCAACAGACCTTCTACATGCAAATAGCAAAGTGCATATAGAAGGTCTGGGCGCCTGCAAAACATCAGAGCCGGAATAGACGGCATATAGAAGGTCTGGGCGCCTGCAAAACATCAGAGCCGGAATAGACGGCATATAGAAGGTCTGGGCGCCTGCAAAACATCAGAGCCGGAATAGACGGCATATAGAAGGTCTGGGCGCCTGCAAAACATCAGAGCCGGAATAGACGGCATATAGAAGGTCTGGGCGCCTGCAAAACATCAGAGCCGGAATAGACGGCATATAGAAGGTCT
>WWET01003745.1:120186-142495 GCA_011038615.1 Limnodynastes dumerilii | reverse complement strand
CTCCCTTCCCCCTAGCCTGACCCTAATACTCCCTTCTCTATAGCCTAGCCTAACCCTAAGACCCCCCCTCCCCGCGGCCCGACCCTAACCCTCCCTAACAATAAAAGTCCCCGGAGAGGTTACGCCCCTATCCGATACTGTCTGCGGTGGGTCCTGTGAAAATGTTCATAAAAATATATAAAATGGATGCCATTTGAAATAGAGACAGAGGAAAAGGAACTTTCGGCTGTCTCTATTTCTAAAAGCAGCCCATCGAAGCGGGGACTCTCACCAGCAAAGATGGATGGGGTTTGTAGTTCACCTGGAGTGACGCAAGTTACCTAAGCCTGGTATATGCCATGGTCAAATTTGTTGGAACACCGTCAACTGGCCAGAAACGCACTGGCCGGACTGTTTAGGCTGTACGTATGATCCAACCACAAATTAAAATCAGTGTAATGTCGTGGGCACAAGGACGTTGTATAGTTTGTGGCCAACTTAGTTGAAAAGTAAAATCGTGATGACGACATGGTGACGCTTCTGTCCGCCATGACCCTGGACAGTAAGCTGGTGTCGGTAAAGGTGTTTCTGTGTTTGTGCGTTGTAGGTTTGGGCAACCTTCTCACGATGAGCTCTCCATCTTGGCGCCTCTGTACCAGTGCTGCCTGTGAGTATCACACCTGCTCTAGAACACAGAGCTGACATAGGTTCCGACAGACTCCGTTACATGTCTCTTTCTAAGGGTGGGTACACACTGGGGCTTCTTCAGCAGATAATCTCTCCAATCAAACAATGAAAAGACCATTTAACCAAATGTCTTACCAGTGTCCACTGTCCAACGCTGCTCAAGTATCTTTCAAAATCATCTGCGATCTTTTGATTTGATGTTTTGGAGCCAATGTTTAACCAAATATAATGTATTATACTTATTTCTTCAGATCCATGTCCCTTTCCAATTTACTGTACATAGGATCCATTTTTTATTTATGCCATCCAACCCCACAACATACTTGATTACATATGCTCTGTAGTATCGCTTCTGTTTGTAATACAAGTATTCCTGTGCTGCTACCTCCTTTTTAAGCCCTTCCTGGCCAACCCCACATACCACCAGAGGTGCATATACTACAGGTCGGGAGCCCCTGTAATAAAACATATAGATGCTAGATCCAAGTGGCCTAAGGACCTTTGCGGATGTCCTGATCATGTGACATCACTATAAGAAAAGGCTTAAACTAAGTAGCCTGAAGATAGGTCCTTTAGTCCACTTGGATCTAGACCTGGACTTGCTCTTTATTATACAATTCTTTGATTGTGTGTGCCATAACATGAACACATGGCTATAGTAGAGGCAGACGAGACACATTGAAGTCACCAGTGGCCATGATCTTTTCTTGATGTTCTCTCATAGAGTAAAAGAAGACACTTGGCAGCGTCTAAATCTCCTTGCCTTACCCGAGTATCGGCTGAGCGACGTCATGAGGGAGTCTTTGAGCCGGGATCATCTCCCCACCATACTCACCGAGCCTCACCTGGTAGCCCTGGATAGGCGTCTGCAGAAAGTCCTTCAGGCGGTGAGACAGTGCGTAGAGAGATATGGAGAAGATGCCGTGATGATTAAGAAAGACCAGGCCATTCCGCTCAGCAACCGGCAGACGATGACCAGTAACTAGAGACAGCGGCAAAGCCACCACGATCGGCAACGTATTTACAAAGTGTGCCAAAATCATCCAAAACTGTGCCACCCACTTAGTAAACACGATGCGTTAAGAATTCCAGATATGCTGCATTATGCTCCAGTCATGTTTACAAGGATGTGGCCGCTCACGTGTTGCGGATATGACCATTTACACCCGAGAATTTTTGCTAAACCGCGGGTGTGCCCGGTATAATCTACAGCCAGCCGACTGTGATCGCACACAGCTGCCAAGCCGCTCATCAGTGGATAGGCGATCGCTCCACCAGCTGAAGATAAACTTTGAACTTGACACGAGTTACGGTTATTAGCACTAAGGACAATCCATATGAACTATGTTTTTCTTGTGTGTCTTCCTCCACACATACCGGATTATCCATATATGTTACACGTGTGTATAGAGCAAAAGGGGTTCTGATAGCCAGATTTTCTGGACTTTTAATAAAGTGCCAATTGATTTACAACATAAAAGCAGTCATCTATATTAGCTTCTATAAAGCGTTGTGTTGTTCAAGAAACCAGAAGGAAGAGCAATTAGATCAGGAGCCAATGCTCATTGTTCCTTACAGGAAACTATATCTGGATTCAGTTACTTAGTTTCACGTACGTTGTTTTAAGAATTGAGCTACTACACAAGCGTAATAGCTTAGTTACACTATCTACGAACCATTTCTGTACGTAGATTGCGTGAATCGGATCTAGTTTCCTGTTCATTGAGTGTTAGAACCTTCCATGATAGCTGTAGCTTTGTATTGGTAGAAGACAGAGAGGCTCATATTGTCATAATATAGTCTGGATAGAAGACCCTAGAGATGGCTAAGAAAGAAAAAAAAAAACCTAGTTTGATCCATGGCTCCATTCAGGCAACATGACGAATCTTCTTGGAACATCTAAGCTTTTTTTTTTTTCTAGAGAAGGCCTGGCTAACCTGTTGCTCTCCAGGTGAAACTATGAGTTCCATCATACTTTGTCGGGCCATTCCTATGCAGTTAGATCATGCTGGGACTCGTAGTTTCACAACCCTTGGATAATGACAGGTTGGCCAAACCTGCTGTAGATGGTGGTGGTAACACATGTTCTCCAGTTTTGGCTAAGCCATGTTATGAAATGAATTCTTCATTCTGTATATGGTAAAATGAAAAAAAAGATTGGTTGACAAGAGTGGTTTTGCAAAGCCATTGTTGCTAGAAAAAAGTGTCTTTTGAGGCTTTTCATAAAAATATCAAATGTCATTGTGCATCCCAGAGGTTTATATGGAATATGCAGTTACATGACAGCGGCTGGTGGATTGGATTACTCCTAATGTCCACTCCAAAGTAGCCACCACTAGCTTTATAAACAAGAAAAACATGGCATGAAGATGGAAATTGAACACCTGGTGACTGATGCTGCGCAAATTTGCACTTGCCAAATTTAAGACTGTGGTTGTGGTGTTTAAATACACTGTTTGGGGGCGGGGCGGGGCAGGGGGGTCTAATATTATTTCACCTTTTGCATAAAGAAGTGTTGTCTGGCTGGTTACAAAGTAACTAGGTTGAAAGCCAGGTTTGAGGGGACTTTAATACTAATGGGAAACCTTATAGTTGGACTTTGGCATTTCTAGAATTAAAATAAATAGAAAACAAACAATGTCCCATAACTCGTGCTTTATTTAAACCATAAATAAGGCCAAGTCCAGCAGTATTTTAGGTTAGTGCTGCCAAGATGGATTCTACATCCACCTTCGAGAGAAAGGACAGCAGACTGCTGTTAGTACAGCCATGTGCAATCTAACCTTTCACCAGCAGGGGGCAGCATGACTTTACTGGTTATGTGGTGAAGGTTCTACCATGGTCCATAACCCAAAAAAAAGTAATCTGCTATAGGCTACAACTGGATAGCCTTTATAACATGCCAGGTGCGGTTCGGAGGGCTGCAATAAGCAATTAGAAAGAAATAGGGAATATCTGATAAACCCCCAAGCCCCAGAACACTCTGCAAATATGCATTGGATTGCAACAGAAGGGAATTCTATTTATTTATGGGTAGATTTACCAAGAATTTAAGAAGGAGTTGCCCAACCAATCAGAGCCTTGCAATTATCTCACACACTGGAAATAGTGAAAGCTGGAATCTGAGAGGTTGGGATGCAGTTGCAGGGGAAGGTTAGGATTAGGCTGTGGGGGCATGGAGGGTTAGGCTGCAGGAAACAAAGGGTAGAATTAGCTTAAAAAAAAAAAAACACATTTACTTTTCAGTGTGCGACTCCATTAAGCTGTAGCACGTTTACTGCATCCCTCTACTTATGATCAAGTAATGTACAGCAACTCAAACTTATATATCCTATAAAACACGTCCAAGTAAATAAAGCCACAAATTTAAGAATTAAAATCATTTTTTATTGCTGAACCTGCTTTTAGGAGAAATCTATAACAAAAGGAATATATATTTATATATTTTAGCACATACAGTAAATGAGACTTATATAATCAGGTAACGATACAAAAATGGTCCTCTTTATGTGACTAGACGGTACCTCGCTAGGACACCAATTCTCTGAGCTTAAAGGTGCCAGCTAAGATAGAACTGTACAGAGCGTGTCGTCAGAGAGATGTGGATAGCACACACAAACACAACGAAAGGAAAACAAAAAAAGTGCGCTATTAATATTTCACTTCACGATGGCCTGCTTCAGATCAGATCGAGTCTAAGAAGCTAAAAAAAAATTATAATAATTATAATAATAATAATTCGCTCGTGTGGCGATACAGACACAAGACACACCGTGAAGAGATCGGAGAGCGGCAAAATAAAACCTAATATAGTCAGATCCTGCGGGAACGTGCAGTGAATGCCCAACTACGCTGGATAAGAACACCCTGACCGAGAGCTACAATCGTTTAAAAACGCCCAACTCTGCCTCGCTGAAGAAGCTAGAATTTTCCTATGCATTGAGAGAGAAAAAAAAAAACAAATTTAAAAATACAACTTTTATTAATTAGCATTAAATAAAAAGAATTTAAAATTTAGGGGGGGCTCAATAGGTTTTGCAGGAATAATGAACAGAGGGTGAATTATGTACCACAAGTCGAAAAAAAGACAAAACATACTTTTATCCTAACAAGACTCCAATGGGAGGTACAGCCAGGGGTTGAATGAATGAATGAATGACTAAGCTTTGCAGCACTGCCCTGATTCTCAACACTTTGACTTCTGGCAGTGAGATTCGCTTTCTGACCATGACAGAAACCCATCAGCCATCACAGAAAGATGTTGACGGTGTTGTTACCGGCCGAGTCTAATGGCGGAAAGCAGCTGTGGAAAGCTCTCCCGCCGTGTATGCAGACCGCGGTAGACTGGCCGTCTCCCAGAATGCAATGCGTCGCTTTGCAGGACCACCCCGACAGCAGCACAGCTAAAGGGAAAAGGTGGGGGGGGGGGGGGAGAGCAAAGAAAATTGGGGGGGGGGGTAGAGCAAAGCAAATTGAATCCAGTAAGAGATAAAGCTATTCCGATACAATGGATACCAGGACTCAGAGAAGAGACGGGTGGCGTAAGGGAGACCCAGCGTTCGTGAAATGTGGAACAAGACAGACGGGGCACCACTGTGTGTGACGTAAAGTAAAAACGCTTTGAAAAATACAAACTATATCCAAAAACAGAAAAAAATAATAAAAATATTAAGCTTTCACTGTTACAAGCTGCCGGCCCTCCTCCACACAAAAAGTGTGCCAGATACCAAGCGATGCTCGGCCCGTGTCACAGAAACACAGCTCACAGGGGTTCACATGGATAAGCGGTCACATGTTTCCATGCCTGCGGACATATGGCGTCAGCTGGGGCTAAAGTGACTTGCGGGGATCAAAACGCCAAGACCAGGTGGAAATCAATCGATGGTGGTTTTAGTGGCCGTGGTCTTCGTGTACCTGTATCTTAAAGCCTTGGTTGCAACGATGAAATAGACAGTCCCACAGTTTTTCCTACAAGCAGTTGTTTGTTGTTCTTGAACAGCAACAGAAGTATCGGTCAACGACCAATGACATGTCCCACCCCACCGCAGTCTACTACTCGGTACGTCCCCTCCGCAGCCAGAGTACACCGGCAGCTCTAAGGTTGAGAGACGATAGAGAACAACCCGAAATAAAAAAAGAAAACAGGAAGAAAGGAAGGAAAGGAAGGAAAGGAAGGAAAGAAGGAAGGGAGGGAGGAAGGAAGGAAGGGAGGGAAGGAGGAAGGGAGGGAAGGAGGAAGGAAGGAAGGAAGGGGGTTTGAGGCTTTCCAGCTTTGTCCTTGTCTTGGAGACGGACAGGGAGGGGGGCTTTGTGGCACACAAGCAATCTGCAAAGGTGGAGGGTACGATGTGGACGCGTCACGGAGGTAAAGCGGTGCGATGGTGGCGTGGTGCACAAGCTATCTGCGGAGGTGGAGGGTGTGGACAGAGGAGGAAGGGGGTTCATTCAGACAGACAGTGATACAAAGCTATTGTACTGCTGAATGTTTCGCTTCAAGATGTCAGAGCAGGGCCCTAGGACGCGTTCAAAGCGCGGGCGATCCAGCTTCACGCACTTCAACGGCCCACGGGCCACCACCGTGGCGGCTCGGGGTCTGTTCATCAGCAGGGCAATTTCACCTAGAGAAGAAAAGAAAGAAAGAGGCAAAAATCAGCTACTGTAGAAATCACACCCAAAATCCTTCCGAGAAAGGAACATGCTACAGAACGCTAGATAAATGTGCATACAGTACAGCCTTGTGCACAAGTGTCCTGTGACAGTCACAGCGCTCACCCAGGAATACATGAAGTCTGGCTCTATAATCTGCACAAGCGATCCAATCAACCGCTCTCCTACTAGGATGGGCACAAGGCCGTAGGGAGATCTCCCTGCTTATTGGGTGCTGTGTAGTCACCTGACAATGTCCCCGGCCTGTCAGCAGACACTCTAGCGGAGTTTACGCGATATAACTCTTGGTGGGCAATACGGGCGGTCGCCCAGGGTGAATAAGCTGAAGTAGGCTGACAATTTTTTTTCACTCATTATAATTTCTAGCTATGCTCTGCAGGGCGGTGACGTTTAGATACGCTGGGGCCGATCCAGATTTTGAGAGTAACAACAAAGAGGTGCAAGAAGGATCAGGACAAATAAAACAGTAATCAAAGGTGTTCAAAAAAGCTCTTATTTTGTAACATGGAAAAAACAGGGAAAATACTTCTGCATTTTCTTAATGAACAAAAACAATGAACCAGTTACAGGACTTCTCCTGAGCTGCACCCACTCTCTGGAATAACCTTCTTCCTCCTTTCAGACTATTGTCTACTCTCCAAACTTTTAAGCGCTCCCTTAAACCTCTTCAGACAAGCTTATCAAACTCCTAATCCTAGTTCTTAACATTTGTCTTCCATATTTACGAACACTTTGCTCTTTGGTTTTCCTTCCTGTTACAAGATTAACACAAACTTAAACACTTTCTCTCTCCATAGTAATATCCCCTCAGTCCTGGTAGTAACACTGCTGTGTGACTGATCATACACAGCACTGAGCATTGTTACCATACACCCTGTCTCTCTCCATAGTAATATCCCCTCAGTCCTGGTAGTAACACTGCTGTTCCTCCCTGGAATCCACTGGCATGTAGAAAAAAACTGCAACTCACCAAAGTAATCAGAAGGACCCAGTCGGCCCACCTCAACAAACTCTTCATTTTCGGAGCGACGCTGAAGCACGGCCGCCGTACCCTGTGGAAAATAAATCATAGGATAAGTATGGCAGCAGTATTTTCTAAAGAGCAAAGAAATCTACAGTGTTGTACATTGACTGCGGCCTAAAATAAACCCTAGACCGCGTGTCTGTTTAGACTGGAAGCTTCAATGATGTAGGGACCTCGAAATGGTAAAATTCTATGTGATATAATGGCGATGAACAAGTCAGGGTTATAGGCCTGGACCTCTCACCTCAAGGATAATGAAGAACTCGTCCCCAGGTTCGCCTTGCATCACGATTTTCTGTCCATCCTCAAACTGGACAGGTTCCAGAGCGTCTGCTACCGTCAGCCGCTCCCACTTGTCAAGGGATTCTGGGTAAAAAGAAAATCACACAGCGCTTTACCGTGTGCACGACAGACAAGACTTCAAATAACACTGGAAAGCAGAAACAGCCGCACTCCACCCTGAGAGGCTTAGAATACGTTTGCCCTATGGATGTAGGGAACATGCTGGGACACCCTGAGAATGGACAGAAAGGTCATACGTATAGAACACAGATCTCCTCAATGTATTGTGTCCATCAGAGATGAGAGCTCTGAAATAGCAGCAAGTCTAGATCTGGCTCAATGGGGATACAGTTACTGGTCCAGTCGGCCCCTTTTCCACAATGATAGAGCCGCCAGCTGAATCATTGTGTGAAAACATGCGCAGATAGAAAACCGCTACTGGGAGCAGATACCTAATTCCCGTTCCCAATAGCTAGAGACTGCAGCGGGTGTAAGGTTAGGGTTAGGCTGCAGGGCATTTAGGATTTAGGGCTCAAGAAAGGGAAGGTTAGAGTTCGGACGCAAGGCATGGAGGATTAGGCTGCATGGCATGGAGGGTTAAGGTTAGGCTGCATGGCATGGACGGGTAGGATGAGGCTGCAGGGAACGGAGGGTTATGGTTAAGCTGCAGAAAACAGAGGGTTAGGAAAGGGTCTGGATTCACAGTTATGTAGTGTTCGTCTTACGTACGTTGTTTTAAGAATTGCGTACAACATACGCAAGACTAAAACTACGTAACTGTGAATCCAGAACAGTGTTAGGAAAAAACAACATTATCTGTCGGCGAAAGACTCTTCACAACTGAAGGAATCTCATCACCATTATCATGGTCTCCATTCAGCTGGTCACAAAACAGTCCATGGAGCACAAATAAACACACAGAGGAATCTCAGGATTCAGTAATGAACAGGTACCGTGCTCAGCCAGTGTATAGAGGCCTGCAGCTCATTGTGCCATATACTGTGTACTACACACACAGCACCCTCTACTGGTGACGCATGGGAAATATGCCACAGCAGCAGCACCCCCTCATGTGACTCCACTCACTCACCTAAAATAGACACCTTGCTCAGGAACTCCTCGTACATCTTCCGCTTCCTCAATGTGCTCCCCTAGAACAAGGACTCCATGTTAGCACACAGACACAGCAGCTGTAGTTTCGTTACCGCCGGGCACATGTGGACATACCATGAGGATTCGCCTGTAGCTATCTCTGTCGATTCCCCACAACTTCACATTAATTTTGGCTTTCACTGTGGCGGCTCGGGGAGTTCCATAAATGAGAGCCAGTTCCCCGAAGCTGCCGCCCTCCCCGATGCTGGTCATCCACTCGTTGCTGACGTACACCTGGAACGTAAGACATTGGCAGCCAGGTCACTCCAACCAGCCCTAGAGAATAATCAGATATCTATCCCTTCTAGCCAGTCATAGGAAATAGCTGGCCCTTACAGCCATGTACGGTGTGGCCCTTCGCTCCTTCCTGTGTTGATGTCTTTACTATTACGATTTGCTGCTGTGGTCTTTTAAGACAGGTCCAGGCGCTACAGAGCTGGGCGCCAGCACTATATGGCCGGTGTGGGTTGTACAGAAACGGGCTGCGGCAATATAAGCCAACACACAACAGTTAACGTGTTATGCACCACACCACGAACAGGATAATGTCCCCATAAGGCAGCGCTCATACAGGAAGTTCCTGTATGAGTTGCTGCAGCAATGCTCTATGTAACTACTGCGACAGCTCATACAGGAACGTCTTGCATGAGCGCTGCAGTCTCCATGGCGGTTTCACGCCGGCCCTGGCTGCACATTATGACATCCCCCACCCGGGATCCCGTCTGTCACCACCAGAGGGAGAAGGGAGCCGCGCGATGCACTGGTCACAAGTCCGCGGACGACTGTTTGGCCATCCATGCCATAAAACATACATAACGAGCCGGCTAATCTCTAATATGTGACTTTGTGCTGACTGTCAGTCTATATATGGAATAACCTGTTATTTACAGGTCCGGTCAGCCCACAAATAAAAATATTTTAATGGGGACAATCCCTAAACACACAAATCACAGAGCAAGTAGTCTGATGAATATAAACGATCAGCTGTTTAATGTGACAGACTATCTTCCCCATCTACATGCAATAAGCCAGGCTTCATACAGAACAGCTGCTCAGAGTACACGGGTCTGTGTGTCTGACATCCCCGGGATACTCACATCCATTTCACCTTGGTCAACAACATAAAAATTATCTCCTTCGTCTCCTGCAAGAGAGAATAAAAAATAGTGTTAAATGCAAGAGAGAGTAAAGTGACCCCACCATGTCCTTCCCTACCATACAATACCCCCTCCTATATTACCCTGCTGCACAGAGCCTCTCTCAGAGCCCTGGATCCTTATCACTCTGTGCCCTCTCACCCTAACCTGCTTCCAAAAAAGCTCGCTCTAATCTAAGTGTATAACCTTATGTTATAGACCATCTAAGAGGACACCTTTTACCCAATCACAGATCGATCTCTCTCTCTCACATTGTTCCATAGCGCTTGCCCCTCTTACCCTGCTGTATCACAGTCTCTCCGGCGATATAGGTCACAGAAAACATGGCGTCAAAGATGTCACTGTAACAAGAACATTGTGAACCATTATTTAGTGGGTGTGCAATTAGCTCATTCACATCAGATGTAGTTACAAGCAACATACTACTACAGAAATGGCTCAGCCTGCCCGTCTTGCAGGTCTCCCCAATCCAATGGAGCTCATTACATAAGAATGAGGTAGTAATAAATATTGCCCTGTCCAGATATCCTGTCAGAGATAAGTTGTGCATGGGATGATGGTGATAAATGAAAAATAAGTTCTAGGGCTTCTATGACTCTCATCTTCCATCTTTCTCACTAATAAATGGAATACTTAGTGCTATAGTGTAACTATTCCATTACGGGATACTCTGAGATTCCAGATGTCTTAGAAGTTCTGCACCACAGAAGCGTAAGGAGAGCTGCACACACCACGCATTTTACATCTCGTGGATGGAGGACCCATCATACCTTCTCTCGTTGTCATCCAGATGAGCAAACAAAACATTCTTCTCAATGGCTTTAGCCAGGGCGGCCATAGTCTTGTAGTCTTTGGGGATAACCTGAAAGGAGCAGAGTTACAGTCATCAATCACTCACCTAGTAAAGAGTTATGAGGCACAAAAGAAATATGCTGAGGTTCTCTGGGGCAGAGAGTGCAGGAGAGAATGGCAGGTGCGGGCACAACAGAGAAGAGAGCTGGCAGGAGAGGGCATAGTGCAGAGGAGAGAGCTGACAGGAGCGGGAGTAGGCACAGATCAGAGGAGAGAGCTGGCAGTAGTTGGCACAGTGCAGAGGGGAGAGTTGGCAGGAGCAGGAGTGGGTGCTGTAGGAGGGAGCTGACAGTAGTGGGCACAGTGCAGAAGGGAGAGCTGGCAGGAGTGGGTGCTGTAGGAGAGAGCAGGCAGGAGTGGGCACAGTGCAGAGGGGAGAGCTGGCAGGAGCGGGTGCTGTAGGAGAGAGCTGGCAGGAGTGGGAACAGTGCAGAGGGGAGAGCTGGCAGGAGCAGGAGTGAGGACAGAGTGGAGGAGCGAGCTGGCAGTAGCGAGCACAGAGTGGAGGAGAGCTGGCAGTAGTGGGCACAGTGCAGAGGGGAGAGCTGGCAGGAGCAGGAGTGAGGACAGAGTGGAGGAGCGAGCTGGCAGTAGCGAGCACAGAGTGGAGGAGAGCTGGCAGTGAGGACAGAGTGGAGGAGCGAGCTGGCAGTAGCGAGCACAGAGTGGAGGAGAGCTGGCAGTAGCGGGCACAGAGTGGAGGAGCGAGCTGGCAGTTGCAGGCAGAGTGGAGGAGAGCTGGCGGAAGCAGCAATGACACAGCCATCAATGTGGTATAAGCTGTCCCATGGTCACCGTAGTGAATATGTAAGACTATTATAAATAACAAGGGGTGCAATGACAACACTATACAAGCACCCAGCACCCCACACACAACGCTATAAAACAGTGGGATTTGTTTACCTTGCGTACATACGAAGCGGCATCTTCCTCGGTGTACACCTCAGCGCTGATCGCCCCGCGGCGTCTCCGGCCCTTCACCACCGGGTTCATGGGCGGGGGAGGGGAAATCTCATCCTCACGGGAGTCCGAGCGGGAACCTGATTTCTGCTGGTTTACAAACTGTTTTGCTTCCTCCTAGACAAGTAATACAACGAGTGACGTCACTATTCAGTACTAAAGACAATGGGTTGGGGTTCCCCCCAGAAGAAGAGATTCTTTCAGACACCAATGACCAGGGTTTATGTAGTGAAAAACTGAAGTTCTATTCTCTACGGCCCAGAACAAATGTTACGAGGCAGCGGGAAGGCGTTTGGTCTCAGCACGGCAATGAACGGGGCCTCACCTTTTCCAGCCGCTCAAAGTACTCCCTGAGGAAGGCCATAGGTTTGTCAGGCCGGGCCGTGCATAGCTGTACAATGCAGTCCTTAAGAAGCTGCTGGATGTTATGTTTCTGGACATAATGCTCACACTCCCGAAGGCTGCGATCCTCCTCGCTGCTAGTACTGCACGATGCCATGGCGCTGGATCTAGACAAAGGAAAGAAAGGGCTATTTATAGGAAAAAGGAAAGCTCCACAAGGTACAAGTAACATGGAGGCATAGAGCTACCCCTTATAACAGCTTCAGCAACCCAGTCACAAACCATCGCCAGCAGTGTCTCCATCTCATGACATCATCACTGAGGGACTTCCGACAGATGCAGCCACTATTTGTACATTGTATTTCATCTGTATTTCCACCCATGTAATACCACCGTGTGCCACATGCATGTATTCTGTTCTTGCTATTTAATAAAACGGAGTTTAAAAAGAATAAATAAACCCACTATATACAATAAAGTTCACGTTGCACCTGATGCTAAACTAGACTCACGAGGCATTCATAAAACAACCACAGTAATCCGAATCATCAATGAATAATAAAATGGCAAAAACAAAACATTTCCACCGGCAGCTAGAAAACATCTGTACACAAGAAAAAGGACTGAATACCGTGGGAACAATTCTCTGGAGTTCCTAAATCCACATACAAAACATTTCTCACATCTTGGATGGTTTATGCTATTCCCGCCATGACAACTGCACAAATATAAAAACGTCCCCTCGACTGTGAACAGGCCACACACAGAACATGCTAAAGACCATTTTGGACATATACACAGTGGTCAGATTAGAAGAAACCGCACCCTGTTATATTGAGTATTGTACATCCAGTCTAACAGGGAGTACCTAAGCTATGACTTCCATGCCACGTATTGCTCCGTGACACAAGGAGCGGGTATAACAACAGAAGAACTGTTTACACGGATAGCGTCTCTCGCACGATGTGCGAACCATCTTACAAATTACAAACCAGATTACAAACCAGCTTCATGGATGTTAATTTAGACAACGAGGGACATTGCAGACACAAACTCACTACTGAAGCATTAAGGGAATGAGCACCGGATGGGGTCTCCCGTAGCCTCTGAACATATAAGCGTCCTCACCGTTATGCTCGTGTATTTAAAAAAAATATATGATTCTGAATCCTATTCATTCTATAATATAGTGATCTGTATTTTAATGCCGCAATTCATTGTTCAAAGTATGAAAATGTTTATAACATTTTACTTAATGTTCCGCTGGTAATTTTGACGTTTGCTTTTATCCTCTAACTAACGTTTGCTTCATGTCTTTGTTCCTTTACATCAATCGTATTTTCTTTATATTGTTTTCAAAAATGTGCCAGCTAACACCTGTTAAAAACCCAACATTGTTAGAGAGATTTTTTCTGATTCTGCAGCTGATCTTTGTACTGTCCAACCCGAAATGCTTCTCTGCTGAATCGCTCAGTAAGTGACAGGACACTGGGCATTGCATATGCGGCCGGAGGTCTGAATACGGCCCACTGTGCAGAAAGAAGTGGTCATCAGCATCTGTCTGCATCGTAATGGCTTAAAATGTTCCTATTAAACAACGTTGTGTACTTTGCATCGATCAGGCATGTCTGTTACGGTGTACACACTTAATATCCTTCCAAACATTTGTTTATCAGGTGATTGGAACGAAAATCACTTCAACGAGCCCCAGTGTTTACCCAGTTCACATTAACTCAGAGTACACAGCACCACCACCCTCCACCACGCCACAGTCTTACACAACAGACTATACAGCCATAGGTCAGAGCACACCCATGCCTCATAGGAAAGTCACTACTGCAAGTCTAGAAACCGATCTCTACTATTCACCTAGCGTGGCGGGGCAGAGTCACCCAGCGTGGCAGGACAGAGTAACCCAGCGTGGCGGGGCAGAGTCACCCAGCGTGGCAGGGCAGAGTCACCCAGCGTGGCGGGGCAGAGTCACCCAGCGTGGCAGGGCAGAGTCACCCAGCGTGGCGTGGCATGTCTGTTGCGGTGTACACACTTAATATCCTTCCAAACATTTGTTTATCAGGTGATTGGAACGAGAATCTGTTCAACGAGCCCCAGTGTGTACCTAGTTCACATTATCTCAGAGTACACAGCACCACCACCCTCCACAGAGCCACAGTCTTACACAACAGACTACACAGCCATAGGTCAGAGCACAGCTATGTCTCATAGGAAGGTCACTACTGCAAGTCTAGAAACCGATCTCTACTATTCACCTAGCGTGGCAGGACAGAGTCACCCAGCGTGGCAGGACAGAGTCACCCAGCGTGGCGGGACAGAGTCACCCAGCCACGTCGGTGCAGCATAACAAACTCGTGGAGGATCTTTAGGCTGTTCCATTGGGTGCTAGTATATCGTTCTCTTCACCCACATTAACAAGACAAAGGAATAAAAAGATCACCAGAGCATCAAGTACAAATAAAGTTTAACTATGTGAGTGTTGCAACTAGACAAACCCTCTCCATTACGCCCACTCCATTATATCGTCACAGGTACTGCTCTCCAAGAGGAGCTTCCGTAAGTGACTATATTGCCAAAAACATAAGCTCAGCCAATTCCCCTTCCAGCCAATGTCTGGAGTCTGGTATCCAGGTGCCTGGGTGTGACAGGCACTTCCTCCCAGCGGTGACGACGGTCGCAGTGAACCTGAAGCCTCGGCAAACGAGCCTCTAACACGGGACCTTCTGCTGCCGATTGTTTACACATAACACAAAGCGAAGGAGACTGCACCATGCCCTCTCCAACTACAGCAGCTCCCTCATGCAAGAAGCCGGCAATCAACAAAACTAATTACTTGGCACCGGGAACCTCAAGCCCCTGGGTATTTTTATCACCCATCCCGTGTAGTGGCTGTCAAGCTGCTTTCTTGGCAGCCATTTTCAATATCATGCATACAAATATTAAGAGCAGAAAGATACGGTCACTGCTTGATTGCATTCCTATGATAAGGCTGTAGCCATACTCCAGTACGTCTATCGCAGGCTGTCCCATCTCACAGTATTTGCTATTCTGCCAGTCTACCCGAGGTGTGATGACATTCTCTTAATACACTACAAAGCCATAGACAGAAAAATGTAGAAAGTGACGGCAGATAAGAGCCACATGGCCCATCCAGTCTGCCCAGTTGTTTATTTATAACTATTCTGACCCTAGATCCTATTTTAACCTCAATTTAGTTTGAAATTCAGGATATCCTTATATTTATCCCAAACATATATAAAGTGTTCTACTGTGTTATCAACCATCTCAAATGATAAACTATTCTACTTACCAAATACACTGTCAGTGATCATTAATCCACACATTTCCTGTAAACCCATCGCCCCCCAGTTTATACACATCCTCGCATTCTAATACACCTCTTCCTATGAAAATTCCTGCCTCCTGTGCCTGGGTACCCCATGATATATGTGAAAGCTGCTGTCATATAACCCCTGGCCCTTCTCTGCTCCAAGCTATACATGTTTAGTTCTTCTAGTCTCTCTCTGTATGTTGTGTGACACAGGCCATGCACCATTTTAGTTGCTCTTCTTTGCACAGTCTCTAATGTATTTATGTCTTTCTGGAGATATGGCCTCCAGAACTGAACACAGTATTCTAGGTGAGGCCGCACCAATGGGTTTAGCTGGGTTTTCAACGCCCCTTTTACGATGTTGCACGACAAGCTTCCCCGCTGGAGTGAAGTAAGCGAAGATCTGCAGAAGGAAACCCCAGCACCGACTGCTGAGTATCTCCCCAACCCTTATCCTAATGCTCACCATAACCCTCCCCATCTATTACCCTAAACTTCCATTCCCCACAGCCTCACTCTAACCTTCCCCTTCTATGCTCCATCCCTTCCCCGCAGCCTGACCCTAACCTTCCCCTCCTATGCTCCATCCCTTCCCCACAGCCTCACTCTAACTTTCCCCTTCTATGCTCCATCCCTTCCCCGCAGCCTGACCCTAACCTTCCCCTTCTATGCTCCATCCCTTCCCCGCAGCCTGACCCTAACCTTCCCCTTCTATGCTCCATCCCTTCCCCGCACCCTCACTCTAACCTTCCCCTTCTTTGCTCCATCCTTTCCCTGCAGCCTGACTCTAACCTTCCCCTTCTATGCTCTATCCCTTCCCCGCAGCCTGACTCTAACCTTCCCCTTCTATGCTCCATCCCTTCCCCGCACCCTCACTCTAACCTATCCCTTCTATACTCCATCCCTTCCCTGTAGCCTCACTCTAACCATCCCCTTCTATGCTCCATCCCTTCCCCGCACCTTCACTCTAACCTTCCCTATCTATGCTCCACCCCTTCCCCGCAGCCTGACTAACCTTCCCCTTCTATGCTCCATCCCTTCCCTGCAAGCCTCACTCTAACCTTCCCCTTCTATGCTCCATCCCTTCCCCCCACCCTCACTCTAACCTTCTCCTTCTATGCTCCATCCCTTCCCCGCAGTCTGACTCTAACCTTTTCCTTTTCATCCCCCTCCAGCAGCCTAACCCCAAGACTCCCCTTCTAAGATCTATCCCCTGCCCGCAGCCTAACCCTAATAGTTCACCAACCAGTCAGGTCAGGTCTCACGTCGGGTACTGTTAGGTGCTGCGTCTGCTCCGGATGTCAATGAATGGGTACGTTTCAAAAAAAACATAGATTCGGCATACTTACCCATTCATTACAAAAACTTTCTAATTACACACATTTTCAAAATACAGACAGACAACAATTGCCGGTTGTCTGTATGTCGAAAATGTGTTATTCGTAGAGACAAACAGAACCCGTCCCAATGATCTATAAAGTAACATCACTACTTCTCTCTTACTGCTTCTAATTCCTCTCCCTATACAACCCAGCATCTAACTTGTCTTTCTCATTGCTTTGTTACACTGCTTGGCTACCTTTAAGTCACATGACATTGTGACTCCTAGATCCCTTTCCTCCTCAGTAGTTTCTAATGTTACGCCATTAATGATATATTGAACTTTTGGGCAAGGACAGAATGATTAGAATATATGACAGGAATCGTATTGGTCACCTTGTTCCCTTGCAGGCAGAGAACATAACAAATAAGACCAACGCCTGCATTATAAAAACATCACTTGACAAAGAGGAACAAGAAAGGTAGTAAAAGTGAACAGATATATGGTCATGGTATAAAAGCTTTCAAAATCATTTGACCACCTAAAAAAATAGTAAAATGAATAATAATTACAAATCAATAAAAACACCACAAAGTGAAAAGGCATGGAAAAAAGATTAACATGAGAGAATATATATATTTTAATGATAATTAAAGACCATATTCAAACCTCAGTCCCAGTTCCCTAATGCTGTTGTATGTACATGGTAAGGCTGTGCCAGGATATAATATAATCCATATAATCCGGAGTGTGAAAATAAGTGGAAATCAGCTGGAAAATTACAACAGGGCAAAGCCATGTTGAACTGAATTGCAGGGGATGCAAATTTCATCAGTGGCAGAGAATAAAATTAAATCACCTCCCTTTAAAAGTCAACATGGTTTTGCCCAGGTGTAACTTTCCACCTGGTTTCCTCTTATTTTCAAACTCTGGATCAGTTTCTTTATGACAAAGCAAAGAAAGTACACAGCTAATTACATTTTTAGATCTATATCTAATAAGAAACCTACATAGAAAAACAATGCAAGTCAGAAAAAAGAAATAAATAGCCACAGGATCAGTAGATCTGTGTGTACCATGGCCTCGTTTGGCTAAACACGTGTTGTACAAAGCATATAAAAGGACATATCATCAAAGCAGTATGAAGGCCAATGCAGTTGCTGTGTGTCCCAAATGTTGCATACAGGGTGCACCGATAAATCTATGGGACCATAGGGCACAAGAGTGCACACTTTTCAGGGCGTTTCAGACGTAGATCAGGGTGTGGGGGCCCCCGGACTTACAGAACCAGAACTACAAGTTGGTCGGCACCATGCCAAGGCCTGTTTACAGTGTCTGGGGATGCCAGGGACGCAGAGCATAGGACAAAAGATGACTAAGCCCAGTTAAGACAATATCAATGGCTGCATTGATACAGTCACAAACTCAAAACAAAGTCCTACTATTAGCTGGCTGTGGGGCTGTCTCATCCCTCCCCACATACGCACAACACTACTGACAAGTCACCAACTCATACAATGATACGCAATGATCTCGCTTTTTTATTTTGTTAAATCGCTCCCAAAACGGACGTAAATTACATTTTTACATTACATCAGAGCTGCTTCTACAGTCAGAGGCCAATTATCTATTTCTACCACTAAAACGGCTACTGAATCAGGGCCCGATCCAGAGGTGAGCATACGCCGGCTCACGTAGCGAGATATTTCATTGCGGGTGTTTAGAACCAAAGCACGTGCGCGTTGTGTAGGATATAAGAGGAGGAGGCTTGCAGTCAATGTACAGCAATGGAGTGGCCGGCCAAGCAAGTGCCCTCATCCAGATCAGAAGATAAGCACATAACCGCTGTGTATGTCAAAATATTTGCACCAGCCACAGGTTATGTCTAAGGCCGGGGGGAGGGGGCTGACACTACACAACCTGCCCCTGACCCATGCATTAGAATGTCACACTTTAAACACAATGATAACGTTAGAAAATGGCAGCTGCAGTATTGTGCGGTCATTAAATGTCATATACACAGTAATAAACATCATTTGTATTGTTTTTAGTGTGCTTATAAGCGGTTCACGCATTTGCACTACTAATCATAACATGCTTTGCTTTATACTATGCAGTGCTCTAGCCCACTCCTGCTCACATAGCTGCACTGAACCTGCTTTGTGCACATACGCTACATGCCGCCCTGATAGCAACTCAGAGGTAAGGATGTGTGCACCATAGGATAGCAGGCAGCGCGCCCCACATTACCACTGGCAAGTACAGCACGGGTCTCTGCACCCAGTGCTCAGTCTCCTGATAGACTCAGAACCAGCACACAGACTTACTACACAATAATCCTACTGCCCCTGAAAAGGGCCAAGTTCTGAGAGGGAAGATCTGGTGTCCTGATGAAAACACACAGATCATAACCTACAGTTTCCATATTCAGGTGCAAATAATGAGAGATTCTATTTAAAAGCAGCTATGAAGCATTTAAAGCCTTCTGCACAACAAGTAAACACAGAGCATCAGATGAAGATCCCCACCTGTCATGGTGAAAGGAGATGTTGACTATGGAGCTTATTCCACCACATAAAGGAGAAAACATTCTACATATAAAACCCCCTACAAGTCATCACTCTCATCTACAACCTTCTAATATCATATAATAGTATTTACCGTCCACGTCATATAATCTGAGGCTATTAATCCTTCTCTTCCTAAAAACATGGGATTAAAGGTGCCTGGAACAGGAGTGAGTGAGTCTGGTCATATGACAAGATCCATTTAAGCTAATTATATAGAGGCCAGGGACCAGAAAGGACGGGAACACTTCGTAACAAAACTCAGGAGTCTTCTAGTGATGCCAACATTAGTCAGTAACAGATCACAATGAGATGACTTCAGACAATGTGATGTAACCAATGATGAAAGACTATATTAAATATTAATTTTATAGGATAAAGCAGACAAAACATTATGTGTAATTACCTTCAGTAACATTACACCACAACTCCTCATACACTTGGGGACACAGATAGTTTGACTCCTGAATTTGATTTGGTTCCTAGTGCCATCATAAACCTGGACAAACTTTACTACATTTACTAAAGAAAGACCAAAAATTTAGTAGCCAGATTTTGTGTGCACGCCCCTGTAGGGTAGTCACACACATACAATATCCAAATTGGATATGCAAAATAAAGAAACTGGTACCACTAATTTAACCACAGAGCCAATTCATAAAATATTAACCCTCCTGCAAAAAAATAAATGTTATATTGTATGTATATTGCGGATAAATATTTTACAAAAGGCAATACTACAGTAAAAGCTCCTTCTCAGGCCTACTAATTGCTTCCCCCCTCCCCCCTCAATAAACTTACCTTTTAAAGTCTTCCAATTGCTCTTATAGCCTCACCAAGTTCCAAATGGTCAAAATTGCTTTTAATGCACCAAAAGTGAAAAAGCTGCACAAAATATGACAGCTAAGGGACTTATTCTATTTACCGGGAAGATGGGAAAAACTCATGGAGCGCTTTTTCACATCTATTACAGTAGGTAAAATTTGCCGATTTTTATGCGTACCTCTATGGGGCGCATAAAAATCCACACAAAAATTTGCAGGATTAGTTTCGCACCACAAATAACAAGGGTGCGAAGCTAACTGAATTAAGCCCTAAAAGTTTTTAAATGCCAGTAAATCAAAATACACAATCAAATTTAAAAAGCATAACCTTCGCAGGTTCATACCTCAATTTGTGCATTAATAAAAGCAGATCATAATTACCTATACATTTACAAAATCTCATACATGATATAACATAGTTCATCACCGTTTGTGTAAAACTCAGACAATGCAATCAATAAATATTCCTACGACCCATCTTTGAAGATACAATGGGAAAGAATAGACCAAGTTATTTCCAGTAGAGTTGACCTACAAAGAGTTTACTTAATAAACACTCCAAGGAGAGATACTAGCAGACACATTTAACCTCATCCCTGCTAGGCAAGTTCACATTACAAACATAGCTAAACCAAAGTATGAAGTATATCTAGTGATAATGCTGAAATACGACACAGATGTAGACACACAATAGGTGTCTCTGCATATAAATAAATAAAAGTGGTGCCCCTTACAGATGACACAGACACATAATTACAAGTAACAGCCGGAAGGATGCTTTATCCTTAAAGGATTTCACAGGATATCCACAAGTCATGTAAGATGTAATGAGAGACTCTGCAGTGTTCAGTTACATAATGATGGAGACTGACAAGATACAAGTCCACCAACTTCAAACTTCTAAGTGAGTGGATGTTGAGGAAGTTTCAGCAAAGAGAGTTCAGACAAACACAAGATCAGCAAAAATGTAAGATTACTCTGAACGATCTGTAAGACAGGTCAAGATAACGCACTTTATTTTATCTATCCAGCAAGTCAGTGTTTATTTCCATTTTAAAAGGATTGAACTATTTTGGTCGAGGCAAAAGTAGAAAGTGCATAACACAGCTGGATATACATGTGACGCACAAGATAAATTAACCGGATAAACATTAACTCGCAGGTTAGTAAAATCACTCATCCAATGGTTTGCATAGAGATGTTTATACAACCACACAGACTGCCAGCTCATGCAACACAGAACAGTGTCTAGAGTCTGTCAGTGTTTTCTCATCCCCATAACATCAGATACATTAAATACACATGGCATTTGCTCAGGATTCCCACACAGTCCATATATCTGGCATTCCTAAGCAAGAGGCCTTGCCTGCTATGCTCTACGAAAATATACACAGTTCACAGGCCAGTCCCGTGTAACCAGTGTGGTTAATTCATGGCCTTCAACATGAAAGCCCAGTGTACCCAACAGTAACAGCAGTGATAAAATCATAGGTGTCTGCTTATCAACACAGAAAAATATATATTGCCCCAAAAAATGATCATTATTTACTTATACAGTCACAGTGACCAATAAAAACATATCCCAGTACTGTCCATACTGAATATCACAGTCCCCTGTATCTGCTAGTATTCTACTACTTCACAGACCTAGTAACAATAATACTAATAATAACTAACTAACAATAATAATCCAGCTACTTAACTCAGACAACAATAAAATCTACCAGGAACAGTGTGCCTCCCCCAACCCCCCTTCTCAAACACACACACAAAACACAACCAAGACCCCAACAAAGTCTCCTGTCAGGTAAACTGAACCCCAATGTAAGTATCCTTATCTCCAATGAACCAAAATACCTCCAAATAATAAAACCCCCAAGAGTTTTCTATCAGTATCAGCTCCTCCTAAAAATAACAACTATCAATCCAATGCTGCCTACTATTATAATCCACATCTCCCAATAATAATAAAGCTCTCAATACTTTTTCCTGTCAGATCAGTGTACCTCAATAATAACCTAGACCCAAATACTGTCTCCTGTCAGGAACAGCTGTCCCTCAAAACAAGTAAGACTCCCAATATGGTCTCCTATCAGGAACAGTGGCCCTCAAAACTCAGACCCCAATATCAAGTCCTATCAGAAACAGTTTC
>WWET01003745.1:97758-108151 GCA_011038615.1 Limnodynastes dumerilii | reverse complement strand
GAAATACCCGGGATTTTGCCGAGACCCGGGTTTTTGGCGAAAATCCCGGGTATTTCATGGTGATGTGAAAGAGGTATAAGAGACGAAAATTATACCTGGGCAAAACAATGTTCATTTCAGGGCAATCAAATCTCATTTGTTGATAACAGTATCAGAGTTGAGAGGAAATGTTTCCCAGCACAAGTCTAAATAAGAGTTTTATAGTAAAGCGGGTAAGTGTCTGTGCGCAGTAAGTATTCTCCCTGCATGCTAAGAAGAACATTAATTTGACTCCCCCTGAAATCAAGCTTTTCCCCAGGTGTAACTTTCCTCTCTTATCATCTCTTACATGGAATCAGAGCCCTAATGATCAAGACTTGACATAAATCTTACTACCCAACATCTGAAGAACAATTATTTTTAGAAAGAAAAGAGAGCGAAATTACGGAGAAAACAGCTATTTTCTTGGTATTTTGTCTCTATCCTTCATGGAATTTTCATAAAACCATAACTGAAACTACACAGAAAAGCTGAGCACATTTGGCCTGATCCTCATTTAGTAATGTTAGGGGACATACACAAGCCTCTTGCCCATAGTGAGTTAGCTTATTACAAAACATTCTTCAAATGGCATTATCTCGTTATAGGAAGCAGTGATACTGACCCTCTAACCCCCCTGTGCCAGAAGCATTTGTGACTTTTTGTAAACATTGGGGCTGATTCAGAGATGCAATTGCGAAAAGATCGCAAATATACGCATCTAAGGTTAAGATCTGGGGACATACACAAGCCTCTTGCCCATAGTGAGTTAGCTTATTACAAAACATTCTTCAAACTAAGCTGACCGCCTTGTAAATGGCATTATCTCGTGATAGGAAGCAGTGATACTGACCCTCTAACCCCCCTTTGCCAGAAGCATTTGTGACTTTTTGTAAACATTGTTAATAACTTGGACTTATTAATCATTCTAATATAATGCTGGGCCGAATCCACACATCAGAATGGATTAAAAACGCTATCTTTCGCATCAGAGGCTAACATATGTAATTTGCCATCCTATATTCCTATATACCTACCGCTTCCAGAACCAACAGTGCAACAGTATGGTATGCACGCCCTTACTGTGCGATCTTCATGCGTCCCATCACCCCATCATCGGAGATCACGGGCGCATTAGAATGCGGCATCAGCCATACTGCATTCTGATTCATCCATCCATCTATCTCATATCTATCTATCTATCTATCTATCTATCTATCTATCTATCTATCTCATATCTATCTATCTATCTCATATCTATCTATACTAGGCATGCTGATGAACCAAAGTTAGGGGGCGGTACTAGGCATGCTGATGAACCAAAGTTAGGGGGCGGTACTAGGCATGCTGATGAACCAAAGTTAGGGGGCGGTACTAGGCATGCTGATGAACCAAAGTTAGGGGGCGGTACTAGGCATGCTGATGAACCAAAGTTAGGGGGCGGTACTAGGCATGCTGATGAACCAAAGTTAGGGGGCGGTACTAGGCATGCTGATGAACCAAAGTTAGGGGGCGGTACTAGGCATGCTGATGAACCAAAGTTAGGGGGCGGTACTAGGCATGCTGATGAACCAAAGTTAGGGGGCGGTACTAGGCATGCTGATGAACCAAAGTTAGGGGGCGGTACTAGGCATGCTGATGAACCAAAGTTAGGGGGCGGTACTAGGCATGCTGATGAACCAAAGTTAGGGGGCGGTACTAGGCATGCTGATGAACCAAAGTTAGGGGGCGGTACTAGGCATGCTGATGAACCAAAGTTAGGGGGCGGTACTAGGCATGCTGATGAACCAAAGTTAGGGGGCGGTACTAGGCATGCTGATGAACCAAAGTTAGGGGGCGGTACTAGGCATGCTGATGAACCAAAGTTAGGGGGCGGTACTAGGCATGCTGATGAACCAAAGTTAGGGGGCGGTACTAGGCATGCTGATGAACCAAAGTTAGGGGGCGGTACTAGGCATGCTGATGAACCAAAGTTAGGGGGCGGTACTAGGCATGCTGATGAACCAAAGTTAGGGGGCGGTACTAGGCATGCTGATGAACCAAAGTTAGGGGGCGGTACTAGGCATGCTGATGAACCAAAGTTAGGGGGCGGTACTAGGCATGCTGATGAACCAAAGTTAGGGGGCGGTACTAGGCATGCTGATGAACCAAAGTTAGGGGGCGGTACTAGGCATGCTGATGAACCAAAGTTAGGGGGCGGTACTAGGCATGCTGATGAACCAAAGTTAGGGGGCGGTACTAGGCATGCTGATGAACCAAAGTTAGGGGGCGGTACTAGGCATGCTGATGAACCAAAGTTAGGGGGCGGTACTAGGCATGCTGATGAACCAAAGTTAGGGGGCGGTACTAGGCATGCTGATGAACCAAAGTTAGGGGGCGGTACTAGGCATGCTGATGAACCAAAGTTAGGGGGCGGTACTAGGCATGCTGATGAACCAAAGTTAGGGGGCGGTACTAGGCATGCTGATGAACCAAAGTTAGGGGGCGGTACTAGGCATGCTGATGAACCAAAGTTAGGGGGCGGTACTAGGCATGCTGATGAACCAAAGTTAGGGGGCGGTACTAGGCATGCTGATGAACCAAAGTTAGGGGGCGGTACTAGGCATGCTGATGAACCAAAGTTAGGGGGCGGTACTAGGCATGCTGATGAACCAAAGTTAGGGGGCGGTACTAGGCATGCTGATGAACCAAAGTTAGGGGGCGGTACTAGGCATGCTGATGAACCAAAGTTAGGGGGCGGTACTAGGCATGCTGATGAACCAAAGTTAGGGGGCGGTACTAGGCATGCTGATGAACCAAAGTTAGGGGGCGGTACTAGGCATGCTGATGAACCAAAGTTAGGGGGCGGTACTAGGCATGCTGATGAACCAAAGTTAGGGGGCGGTACTAGGCATGCTGATGAACCAAAGTTAGGGGGCGGTACTAGGCATGCTGATGAACCAAAGTTAGGGGGCGGTACTAGGCATGCTGATGAACCAAAGTTAGGGGGCGGTACTAGGCATGCTGATGAACCAAAGTTAGGGGGCGGTACTAGGCATGCTGATGAACCAAAGTTAGGGGGCGGTACTAGGCATGCTGATGAACCAAAGTTAGGGGGCGGTACTAGGCATGCTGATGAACCAAAGTTAGGGGGCGGTACTAGGCATGCTGATGAACCAAAGTTAGGGGGCGGTACTAGGCATGCTGATGAACCAAAGTTAGGGGGCGGTACTAGGCATGCTGATGAACCAAAGTTAGGGGGCGGTACTAGGCATGCTGATGAACCAAAGTTAGGGGGCGGTACTAGGCATGCTGATGAACCAAAGTTAGGGGGCGGTACTAGGCATGCTGATGAACCAAAGTTAGGGGGCGGTACTAGGCATGCTGATGAACCAAAGTTAGGGGGCGGTACTAGGCATGCTGATGAACCAAAGTTAGGGGGCGGTACTAGGCATGCTGATGAACCAAAGTTAGGGGGCGGTACTAGGCATGCTGATGAACCAAAGTTAGGGGGCGGTACTAGGCATGCTGATGAACCAAAGTTAGGGGGCGGTACTAGGCATGCTGATGAACCAAAGTTAGGGGGCGGTACTAGGCATGCTGATGAACCAAAGTTAGGGGGCGGTACTAGGCATGCTGATGAACCAAAGTTAGGGGGCGGTACTAGGCATGCTGATGAACCAAAGTTAGGGGGCGGTACTAGGCATGCTGATGAACCAAAGTTAGGGGGCGGTACTAGGCATGCTGATGAACCAAAGTTAGGGGGCGGTACTAGGCATGCTGATGAACCAAAGTTAGGGGGCGGTACTAGGCATGCTGATGAACCAAAGTTAGGGGGCGGTACTAGGCATGCTGATGAACCAAAGTTAGGGGGCGGTACTAGGCATGCTGATGAACCAAAGTTAGGGGGCGGTACTAGGCATGCTGATGAACCAAAGTTAGGGGGCGGTACTAGGCATGCTGATGAACCAAAGTTAGGGGGCGGTACTAGGCATGCTGATGAACCAAAGTTAGGGGGCGGTACTAGGCATGCTGATGAACCAAAGTTAGGGGGCGGTACTAGGCATGCTGATGAACCAAAGTTAGGGGGCGGTACTAGGCATGCTGATGAACCAAAGTTAGGGGGCGGTACTAGGCATGCTGATGAACCAAAGTTAGGGGGCGGTACTAGGCATGCTGATGAACCAAAGTTAGGGGGCGGTACTAGGCATGCTGATGAACCAAAGTTAGGGGGCGGTACTAGGCATGCTGATGAACCAAAGTTAGGGGGCGGTACTAGGCATGCTGATGAACCAAAGTTAGGGGGCGGTACTAGGCATGCTGATGAACCAAAGTTAGGGGGCGGTACTAGGCATGCTGATGAACCAAAGTTAGGGGGCGGTACTAGGCATGCTGATGAACCAAAGTTAGGGGGCGGTACTAGGCATGCTGATGAACCAAAGTTAGGGGGCGGTACTAGGCATGCTGATGAACCAAAGTTAGGGGGCGGTACTAGGCATGCTGATGAACCAAAGTTAGGGGGCGGTACTAGGCATGCTGATGAACCAAAGTTAGGGGGCGGTACTAGGCATGCTGATGAACCAAAGTTAGGGGGCGGTACTAGGCATGCTGATGAACCAAAGTTAGGGGGCGGTACTAGGCATGCTGATGAACCAAAGTTAGGGGGCGGTACTAGGCATGCTGATGAACCAAAGTTAGGGGGCGGTACTAGGCATGCTGATGAACCAAAGTTAGGGGGCGGTACTAGGCATGCTGATGAACCAAAGTTAGGGGGCGGTACTAGGCATGCTGATGAACCAAAGTTAGGGGGCGGTACTAGGCATGCTGATGAACCAAAGTTAGGGGGCGGTACTAGGCATGCTGATGAACCAAAGTTAGGGGGCGGTACTAGGCATGCTGATGAACCAAAGTTAGGGGGCGGTACTAGGCATGCTGATGAACCAAAGTTAGGGGGCGGTACTAGGCATGCTGATGAACCAAAGTTAGGGGGCGGTACTAGGCATGCTGATGAACCAAAGTTAGGGGGCGGTACTAGGCATGCTGATGAACCAAAGTTAGGGGGCGGTACTAGGCATGCTGATGAACCAAAGTTAGGGGGCGGTACTAGGCATGCTGATGAACCAAAGTTAGGGGGCGGTACTAGGCATGCTGATGAACCAAAGTTAGGGGGCGGTACTAGGCATGCTGATGAACCAAAGTTAGGGGGCGGTACTAGGCATGCTGATGAACCAAAGTTAGGGGGCGGTACTAGGCATGCTGATGAACCAAAGTTAGGGGGCGGTACTAGGCATGCTGATGAACCAAAGTTAGGGGGCGGTACTAGGCATGCTGATGAACCAAAGTTAGGGGGCGGTACTAGGCATGCTGATGAACCAAAGTTAGGGGGCGGTACTAGGCATGCTGATGAACCAAAGTTAGGGGGCGGTACTAGGCATGCTGATGAACCAAAGTTAGGGGGCGGTACTAGGCATGCTGATGAACCAAAGTTAGGGGGCGGTACTAGGCATGCTGATGAACCAAAGTTAGGGGGCGGTACTAGGCATGCTGATGAACCAAAGTTAGGGGGCGGTACTAGGCATGCTGATGAACCAAAGTTAGGGGGCGGTACTAGGCATGCTGATGAACCAAAGTTAGGGGGCGGTACTAGGCATGCTGATGAACCAAAGTTAGGGGGCGGTACTAGGCATGCTGATGAACCAAAGTTAGGGGGCGGTACTAGGCATGCTGATGAACCAAAGTGGACGGTAGTGGATCTGCGTGTGGACAGACTCTGATTCATATGGAGAGGATTAATTGGGGGTATGGGAGGAGGGGAGGGACATGGGAGTTCACTCCGCTTTTCTGCGCTGTCTGCACCTTTCTATGTAGAAGGCGCTGACCTTTTCCTAAAAGTTAAGGGTCCGAATTCACAGTTACATAGCTTACGCAATCTACGTACAGGAATGTTACGTAGATAGCGTAAATAAGCTACTATGCATGTGTAGTAGCTCAATTCTTAAAACAACCTACGTAAGACGAAAACTACATAACTGTGATTCCGGACCAAGGTTACTATCTGGACATGTCAGTGTCCAAATTTACTACCGACAACAAGCAGTGCAGGGTGCGTGCACCCCCCGCTACAGCGCCGTAACTACGGACCTCCACAGGCACATAAACATGCGGGGGGTCAGGATCTGGCCCATGATCCTTTGCCTGGGGGTCTCTGGTAGGAAAATTGTAACACACTCCATATTTGTTGCAGGTATTGACTGGGCCCCAAACTCTAACCGCATTGTAACGTGTGCTGTGGACAGAAATGCCTATGTGTGGAGCCTCCGGGATGGAGTGTGGAAGCCCACCCTGGTGTTACTGCGCATTAATCGTGCTGCGACTTGCGTCAAGTGGTCACCCAAGGAGAACAAGATTGCGGTGGGCAGTGGTTCACAGACCATTTCCATCTGTTACTTTGAGATGGATAATGACTGGTGAGTAAGACAGGGAAATGATGTGCTACTTACCCCTGTTCTAAACACCAGTCACTGCATTGCTGAATATGATTGGCTGTCATCTGTTAAAAGAGTTGGTAGAACGTATCGACATACTAGACCAACATGATTCTTTTTGATTGGTTCACAGTTATATGCCAACTAGCCAGTTAAAATTTTTCCCTTTGTCATTTACAGAACAGAGGAATACAGACCCTTATCTCTGTGATCTACTGCTGTATTTGACAGTGATTAATTAGGAACAATTAAGGAGGAAGACAAAATAATTATGATTATTATTGAGTATGTCATCCCAGTTCAGCTTGAAGCAACCCGTTGCTTTAGTGTTATGCATAATCACTGTTTAATTTAAAAATTTTACATTTTTGGACTGGAAACACAGTGTGAAAATAAGTGGAAAGCAGGTGGAAAGTTACATCTGGGCAAAACCATGATTGCAGGGGAGTCATATTTCATCTGTGGCAAACAGTATTAAAGTTGAGAGGTGATGTTTCCCAGCCCAAGTCTAAATAACTGTAAAAGTAAAGCTGGTCAGTATCTGTGTGCAATAAGCAAAAGCAAAGTATTCTTCCAGCATGTATAGAATAACATCAATCTGACACCACCTGAAATTCAACATGGTTTTCCTCAGGTGTAACTTTCCACCTGATTTCCTCTTATTTTCAAACTCTGGATTGGTTCTATGTTATATTAATCTTCAGTCTTCCCCTTACCAGACCCCCTGTAACTTCAGTGCTTAGAAAAGTCTGATTCTACTATATATATATATATGATTTTCATTGGTCAGTCTGGTGCCCCTCCCTGGCGGACATCTGATTTGCAGAAACATGAATCATTTGCATATACTAAAATAAAATCTTTTTATGCTGATATTTAGCTGATCCCTAACATAATACATTAATACATGCCTCAGACTGTGGTATGATTAGCCCCGATCATGTCAGTTTAATTATTAATTATGGGCTGGATTCACAGCTGCTTTTTTTTTTTTACCACACGTCTGTAATTTAAAAACTGCATGTACGCAATCTACGTAACAAAACGCTACATAGATAGCGGAAAATAGTTACTACGCATGCGTAGTAGCTAGACTCAGTAAATTACGGACGTGTGGAAAAAAAGTGAGGTGTAAAAAGAGAGCAGCCTGCCATTAATGGTTTTTTTTTACGAGTGATCCTGAGGGGAGGCCTAAGTTTGCCTGTAGAGCTTCATGTAAATGTAATACGCTCTGTATGTTTGCAGAGCGGTCAAGCGGTAGGCTGTTACAGCAGCTAAGGTCGGGGTTAGGGTCAAAGTTGTCTACATTTTCTTTCTTCCTTCCAGGAGAACTCTGAAGACAGAAAGAGATGGCAGCGAGGGGGCGGGGCTTGAAGACGTGATTTAATACAAATCACTGCCTGAAATCCCACCCTCTGTCTATCAATGCGGCGATTCATGCTGTACTAAGGATGAGACAGGGTTTGATGACACAAAGTACGACATCAAGCCCCGCCCATCATAGTAATACTATTGTTCACAGCATTGATATCCATTCTATTGGGCATATGCCTCATTCTGGATCAGTCCAGGTCTGTCTGCATACAGAGGTGGAGGTTGCCCCCAAGTAAGGAGGCGGGGTCCCATGCATGTATGGGAGGAACTGGGGCGGAGCCAGAGCTAGGTGGGACCAGGGGCGGAGCCTGGCAGGTATCCACTAAACTGGCAGCCTTTCACAGCTTACTACCATGAGTGCAAGATGGGGGGTGGCTGCCACGGCCCCCTTCTCCTCCCGGCCATTGTCTGCATGTTAGTGTTTGTTTGATATGTCTTCTATTCTATACCTTAATGTGACAGGTGGATCAGCAAACACATCAAGAAGTCTATTCGCTCCACTGTGCTGTCTTTGGCCTGGCACCCGAACAATGTCCTCCTGGCAGCCGGGGGCTGTGACTTCCAGTGCAGGTACTGAATGGGACAAATACATGGGGACACTGCGTCACATGGGTGTAGGTTTTCAAAAGGGCCGTTTTCTCCCAGCCAGTTGCAAAGCTGCTGAGAAATTGATTGCTTCTGCCTCGAAGATGTTAGGGTAGCCTTCAGCCGGCGTACCAGTGTGTAATTACGCCGGCCACAGGGGGAGTACATGCCGATAAGCATGTGCACACAGCCCGGCGCATCAGCATAGGTCTGGATCAGGCCCTATGATTGTAAGCCCAACCCTTACCCTAACCCTCCCTTCCATTACCCTAACCCTAACCCTCCCTTCCCTGCCGACTAACCCTAAGACTCCTTGCAGCCTGACGCTAAGCTTCCCTTCTCCGCAGCCTAAGCCTAGGACTCCCCTCTCGTTAGGCTTTTCGCTCAGCTTCTGTTGGTTTCAATTGGAGGGCTACCCAATCAGAATGCGAGTCGCCGTCTGCGATTGATACACCGTATCCGCTGTGATTGAAGCTCAGATATCAGATTCCTACTGTATCCAGCCCTCTGTGCACTCGCATGGCCCAACCAATCCCTGGCAGCAAAAAAAGATTGTAAGTGCGCATGCGCAGGCCATCGGAAGACGGCCCTTTATCGGAAGGTTGGATCTGGTTCAAGGACAGCCTCTGACGGTGCTCAAAAATAGGCAGGACTTGGTATTACAATGTACAGTAGAGGCGTGCCAACGCGTTGCAATACTGATCCAGACCTCCGAACCATCGCCATTTCATGCCTCACGATTCAAAAAACTTACGGTAGTCTCTGGCTAGCAGAAGTGTGTTAATACATTGGGAGTGGTCACACAAATGTCTGGATTTCGCGGGCCTGCGATTACGTATCACCGCACATCCCATAATCACAAATCATCATAGAATGTGATGGCAGATAGGAGCCACATGGCCCATGCAGTCTGCCCAGTTTTTTATTTAAACTATACTGGTCCTCCATTCTAGTGTTGTTCCTTTCTCCCCCACTCCCCCCTTAATTTCGTACCCTCTTGTCCTCCTCTGCTACCCTTTTACCCCGTCCCCACCTGGTGGCTCCCTCTCAACCTCTCACTGCGCTCTATCCCCTCCTCCCTGATCTGCCAAGCTTGACACCTCACATTTTGCTTTGCTGTTTGTGCTTGCTTCACTTTATTGTATTTTTGTGATATTTTTATATTTACATTGTATGTTATGATGTACTATGCTGTCCATCCTTGTCCTGTATGCATGTACTGTATATTATTATGTACTATGCTGTCCATCCCTGCCCTGTATGTCTGTACTGTATATTATTATGTACTATGCTGTCCATCCCTGCCCTGTATGTCTGTACTGTATGTTAATATGTCATAGTTGCCAACTCTCCCTGAATATCAGGGAGACTCCCTGAAGTTTGGGTAATCTCCCTGACTCCCTGAAGTGTTCGGTCATCTTCCCGATTCTAATTTCATGCATTGAGGTCTATGGAGATGGCTAATTTCATGGAGACCAAGATGTAATGAAAGACTCAGTTGCAGTGTCACAATCTTTTCTATAAAGATAGTACTGAAAGTATTCACTGACAATTTAATAATCAATAAATACTGATACTGCCATTTTTATTGTAAAATAGTTTTCTTGGCAGTGCTAAATACACCTATGGGTGGAGCTATTCACAGGACACACCTCTTTGGCGGTACAGGACACACCCCTTTGGTGCAGCACCTTGATAGTGCTCTCACAATCTCCCTGATATTCATTTGCAAAAGTAGGCAACCATGTAATATGTGCTATGATGTCAATCCCTTCCTGTATGTCTGTACTATATAATATTGTGTACTATGCTGTCCATCCCTACTCTGTGTGTCTGTACTGTATATTATTATGTACTATGCTGTCCATCCCTGTCCTGTATGTCTGTACTGTATATTATATACTATGCTGTCCATCCCTGCCCTGTATGTCTGTACTGTATATTATTATGTA